>NIXA01000049.1:0-255602 GCA_002242795.1 Byssochlamys sp. BYSS01
GGGGGGGGGGGGGGGGGGGGGGGGGCTAGCTTACCTAGTAGAACTACGCTTGGCTGCTCCGGATCTAGAATCCCCCGACAGTGATACAGGGTATTCAGCAAGTAGATTGCCCCGGCACTGTGGGCCATGAGCCCGACATGATCGATAGCCAGATGGGCCAAGAGACGAGGCACCAACTCTAGCCAGACAGGGATTCGTTGCTCGATGGGGACTGGAGTCGAGTTACCCATCCCGGGACTATAGTACAGACAGACCGCATCAGCAACTAATTAGCCCGAGCTCTGTTCAAGAGCGCCTCTTGCATTTAAGTCTACTAGTACAGTACTAGTAGTTCCATGGTCGTACCGATCAACGATTAAAACGCGCACGCCCAATTTCTCCGCGATCGCGTGGATAGGGATCCCAAGATATCGCGAGGCGAACATGCCCGGTATGAATAAAAGGGTGGGCGGACTCTCGCCGGTGCCGTATTCGGGGACATGTCCGATATCCGCGTAAGTGACGGTGAGAGTATCGTGGTCTGTGGTAGCGGGCAGAGTGAATTGTTGGTGGAAACGAGCATCGGAGATGTAACGAAGGGCCTGTGAACGTGGGGAATTGGGATCGGAGGACATAGTGGCGGGTCTTCCTGTGCTGGACGTCGCAGATGGTTCATATAAAGGGCATCGATCAATCTATTCATGCGCTTAAAGTATTATTGTCGGGGAAATGGAAAAGAGGGGGAGGCTGCTGTCAGCAGATCGTGCGGTTCAATGTTCGACTGCCGCCCTTGTTCAGGAGTCAGCTTACTCTCACTGAGAAGGAATGCGAGTCGCTCGCTTCTGCTACACCATTGGATAGGGCTTGAATTTACATAAAAATGACAGTGGGGCCTATTTAAAGCTAGAGGTAAATAATATCCTGAGTACATACCCATGCTCACAACGCAATCTACTTCAGCACCACCGAAATCGGAAACAGGCTCTGGTCTGGCAAACCGTTTGGGGGTCTTCCGGCACGGAATGCCCGTCATACTGGACTACCTAGGTACACTCTGACCATGCGAGGCGACTACTGAAACGTCTTTGAATGTAGCGCGGAGATCCTCATGACGGGGTGTGCTAGCCATGTTGCTGGAAATGTGGCCTTCCAGGAAGATTGAGACACTAACTACTATTCGTATATACAAGAGTACTATACTAGTATCTATGCTTTTGGGTGCTAGCATTGTGGTTGTTCTTCTCCACACTCCCCACAGCGTGTTCCGCGGGACCAGTTCAGCTCTCAAATGAATCTACAAATCAATTTTTTCTCATTCCCTTCTAATAACTCGCTATCTGAGCGAAATACACATAAGAAGCAGTGGGCCTCCTCCTCTTAAGTGCGTGACGCTTTCGGTGATGTTATGCTCTATTATTGACTGAAAGTCCAGTTAGTATATTTCAAGACCCTGTTCAGACCAGTGAGAAAACCGTGGTTAGTACCTTGGAACGTTTGCCCCACATAATGGCCACCGAGTATGTCATCCGCAATCTTCTCCGCCAACATGTACACGACCGAGGAGGGGTGGCCGGGTGTCAGGAACGGCAAGGCGCTCACATCCACAACGCGCAGGTTCTGGGTCCCAATAACACGCGCCTTGCTGTCGACAACTGCCAGCTCGTCGCTTGGCTTTCCCATCTTGTTCGTGGCCGATGCATGGTAGAGCATCGAAAAGGAATTCCTGAGCGCCTCCAGGATCTGCTCGTCAGAGGCAATCTGCGGTCCCGGGAATACCTCAGGACCAATGACCGCTTCTCCCATCGCTGCAACCACCTCCCGCGCACGCTTGAAGCCTGCAACGCCGAATTCCTGGTCCGACTTTGTCGAAAACCAATTGGGATTGATGAGTGGGGGATCCCGGGGATCCTTGGAGGAGATGGAGACATTACCCCGCGAGGTGGGAGTCAGAAAAGTCAAAGCCAGCGTGACGTAGTTGTGGCCCTCAGCCTGGTCTGCAGGGGCTCCGAGGATGGGGTTATCGCCGTTGCCAAAGTAGGCTGACAGGGCAACATACTCGAGTTCGGGCCAATCTGCGGGGAATTTTGCCAGATCTTCGCGCGTGGCCCTTGACAACTGAGAGCGGAGATGTTCCGGGAGCTTTTCCCAGCCGGCGAATTCAGCACCAGGGCTAGCCAGAATCCCGGTGGCATTAGCGTTGAATTGCTCATTGGCCGCGAACGTATAGCCGGGTCGAGATACGATGGAAGCCGAGTCGAAGTTAACACGAAAAGAAGGGCCGAACAAGGCATGATCCCACATGTTCTGCCCGACACCGGGACGGTCCGCAACGACAGGGATATCGAAGCTCTCGAGCGTCTTTGCTGGACCAACACCGGAGAGAAGGAGCAGCTGTGGCGACTGGAAAGCTCCACCGCTGATAATGACTTCTTTGCGAGCCGTGAGCGGATAGCTGGGACCGCCGCCACTTGAGACCAAGACGCCGGTGGCCGTCGTGCCGTTAAATGTCACCTTCTCACCCAGCGTATTTGGGTAGAGGTAGAGGTTTGGACGACCGGCCTCAAGGGCTGGCCGCAGGAACGCGCTCTCGGAGGTAGTGCGCTCTCCAGTAGTGGAATTGATCGTGGAAGTGAGATAGGACTGGCCGATGAGCCTGCCAGACGTGAAGCCGTCGATGCGTGGTAGGCCGAGCTTGTCAAAGGCTTTCTGCAACCAGGAGCTGAAGGGCTGCGCGTAATTCGAAAAGCCAATGTCAAGGAGACCACCTTTCCCGAGAGTGGACTCGTCGTACTCAGGCGTGGAATTGGCGAGGCGATAACCCGGCTGCTGACGCGGAGGAGTGAAATTCTGCGACTTGACAAAGTAAGGGAGGGCGTTCTCAAAGGCGTAGCTTTGGTCTTCGCCATAACAGTTAGCATAAACATGTGTGTGAAAACGCCATGCCCGTCAACCCGTCACCAGAGCCCTAATACATACCGTCGACTATGTCCGCCCACGCCTGAAGAGATTCAATCGTGGGCAAGTGGTAGGCCATGAAATTCCGAGCAGAGCAGCCACCAAAAGTCTTGCCCCGAGCGTAGTGGTACTCGGCGCCATGGGCACCAGCCTGGGGTGTAGTGATGAAGCCCCAGTCAACGAGCGGGTTGACATCCTTAGGGCTCTTCCCGGACCAGAAAGCGGCGTATGCAGGAACCTGACTGAGGTTACTGTTGGTGAGCTCGTAAAAGCTACCAGCCTCGACGAGAGCGACGCTGTTCGACGGGTCCTCGGAGAGTCTGGCAGCCAGCACAGCGCCAGCATTGCCTCCACCCACGACAACGTAATCGTAGGCAGCAGGGAAGCCGGGGATCGCGAAGTTGCTGCCAAGGAGCTTTGCTGGTGCAAGCGAAGCAAGGCTCAGCAGCAGCGCGCATAGTCCAAAACGACTCCTAGGGAACTCCATGTCGGCTCCCAGTCCTTCTTAGGAATTGTCGCCAGCCTTAGCATACGAGCTGCGAGAGGAGCGCATGCCCGTTATTTATCCTTCAGGGAAGAACGGCCAGAAACCGCGATCCACCGAAGTGGGCTCCGTAAGCTGACCAACATCACAGACTCACAGTCCTGTGTAGGTGGACAATCGCAGACACAAACGTTTTTCCATTTGCCTTCTTCTGTCCAAGATGTCGTACGAGGCGTTGTGGGTCTAAACAGGGCTTTTTGCGAACCACTCCTGTAGACTATCGGGCCGTCCAGGTTGGCGCAACGTCGCCCTGGATGATTGGGCAATATTTATTCGAAGACAACCTTCACTTGATCAATTGCGGGTACCTAGCTCAGCTCACCTAGAAAAAAAAGTCCAGCCCCCTAGATCAAACGAAGTGAATAAATTAAATGTTCAGCTCGCCTTGGTGAGCTGACCGTTGGTGTTGAGCAGATACCAGACCCCTTAATGAACTATTAGGAACCAACTACCTAGGTACCTAAGTTGGTTCTGCAGCCTTCAGCCTTTTTGGTCCAATAACTTCAAACAATGGGCTACCCTGAGCCTTAACTATCACAAATACCATTTAAAGAGAAAAAGGAAAAGAAAAAAAGAGTCCCTGAAGGTCCCTAAGGATTCCTAGCTCTTTAGTTTCCCTGAATTGTGATGGTTGACGAAGGATGGAATTCTCCAGGTGAGTTGATGTTAGGGCAGGGCTTAGCGGCTACTAATTACTTTATTGCCTTTTGGCGCAATATTAATGGCTTAGTAGAGCATAGGTAAGCATGCTAAGTCCTTGACAGTTCATCCCTGAGCTCACCTAAGAATTTAGGGTGAAATTCTCTAATTAGGAGGCTGGACCTTTTTTCTAGGTGAGCTGAGCTGATGCCAGGCCCAAGTTCTCATGTAAGCACTAAGCACTTAATTTAATATATTAACTACACCGCCAGGAATCCTGCCCAAGAGGTTGCAGAGCCAACTATCCCGGCTCCGACTACTGGCTCAAATCCCGATTCAAATCCCGGTCCAAGTAGATCGAAGACCGGATTAAAGACCCAGAAGTTGTCTGCAGGAGGGCAAGCAGCGGGATGCTCTCGTATTGCCTTGCAACACTTACATGAGCAGAGAAATCTCGATCGTCAATGATCCGTGGAGAGTGTTTTCTGCACCTTTTTCACCAGACTCTTCTCGAATTGCTCAACCCCATTTTGCTGCTCATTCAGCTTCCCTGCTGCCAATACATACGTTGTGCGTTTCCTGCTTGGTGCCTCCTCATCCTCCTCGTCAACTCCCTCGAAGTCCTCGTCCAATTTATGATCGAGGTCTCGTTTGCCCTCGACCACAGATTGAACGAGGAACCGGTCGTGAGAAACCAACAAGATCGCACCGTTGAAAGAAGAGAGGGCTGACGCAAGGGCAGTCACTGTGTAAAAGTCCAGATGCGTTGTTATCTCGTCAAGAATAAGTAGATGTGGTGAATTCCACACAATTCGCGCCAATGCCAATCGCACCTAGACAGGAACTTGGTGTCAGTGGCGCTCAGGATTGGGGATAGTAGCGACGTATATAAAAATCCTTACTAGTTGGCCCCCCGAAAGCCGCGATATTGGAATATCGGATGCAGTACGACCTGCAAGATCCAAGGATGCTAGGAGGCCTCTGAGATCGCCTTCATTGAATGTCCCAGTAACCTCTCTAGTCATCAAACCCAATGCGGTAAGTGTGGGCTCCATCCTCCCTTGTTCTTGAAGCTCCTCGACCGCGTGTTGCGAGTAATAGCCAAGCTTCAGCCGTGAGTGCATGGACACCTTGCCCTTGGAGGGAGGCAAGTTCCCAGTGAGAATGCGTAACAGTGTTGATTTGCCAGACCCGTTGAGCCCCATGATACCCACACGATCCCCCATGTGCATGACAAGGTCGACACCCTGCAAAACAGGTACCTCAGGAGGCTTGTATCGGAAATGGACCCCCTCCACGGAAATCAGGGGGCCAGGAAACCGCAACTCCGAAGCATCGGGGAGCGTAATGATGGTTCCTCTTTCGTCCGTTGGCACTTCTATTTCTGCGCGGCTGGTCAAGTGATACCCGGCAAGATCTCGATTCAGTTTGAATCGCCCGCCTTTCGCATTGACTTGTATGCCCATGCGGTCGTCAACCTTTTTCTGGCGGGATTTGGCCATACGCAGCTTATTATCGTCGTTGGTTTTCTTGCCAATCTTCATGTTCTCGCGGATCGTCGCCTCCATGTGGGCAATTTGGCGGTCCTGTGCTTCTTTCATACGTCCCCAGCGGAGCTTTTGTTCTTCGAAATCTTGCTCGTACGCAGTCAAGTTACCGCGGAAATAGGATAGTTGTTGCTCCTTCAGGATTACGATCTCTTCGGATACTGCATCCATGAAGGCTCTGTCGTGAGAGACCACTACCAATGTCGTTTCTAAAGAGTCACGCAGTCGCTGAAGATAGTTCTCGAGCCAGACTACTCCCAGAAGGTCTAGGAAGTTGGTTGGTTCGTCGAGAATCATAATATCAGGATCCTGGACCAGAACACTCGCCAGCATGCATCGCATTCGCCATCCCCCGGACAATGTCATGAACGGTTTACCGAAAGCAGATTCTTTGAAGCCTAGGCCTTTTAGGATATGACGAGCTTGCTGTTCTACGTCCCTGGACTTGATCTGCATATTGTAAGCCTCTTGTACCTTGTAGATGCATTCACAACGGACGACCTACTGCCTCAACTTGAGACTGAAGTTCTTCAAGGGCCTCAACCGCAGCCTGCGTATCGTCTTTGACTGCTGCAGCGTCTATCTCTTCCGTGTCCTGGTCGAGCCTGGAAGACGTTCAGAAAAGAAAAGCATTTTTCCCTCAAGCGTAATATAAAACAACTGACAGCTTCCGTGAGGTCTCCAATTTTGACTCTGCGACTTTCAAGTCCTTTCTCGCTTGAAATCCCCTGGCTCCGCTCTTTAGATTTGCATTCTTCTGGGCCAAGAATAGTTCCTCTTCGAGTTTCTCGTGACGGATCTTTCGAATGGCCCGCACTGGCTGTAGCTGGTCATCTGTATCAAAGCTTGCCGAGAGAACTATCGAGCCAAACTCATCAGCTCAGGCATTTCTCCCTGTCGCTTCTGCTGCAATACAAGGGGCTCACAATTCGCCTTGCGAATGATCTCATTCGCGGCATTGTCGCTACCAGTAGCCTGTTCCAGAACTGTTCTGTTTTTACTATTACTGCCCTCAGAAATGCTTGTCCCTGCCCCGTCATTTGCAACGACGACGTCGCCGTCCTGAGCTTCGGCATCTGTCTGCTGCAAGATCGCTATTCGAGTCGCATGTGGGATGCCGGGGATGAGCTTCTCGGCCATAGCCTTCAGAAGCGCTGGAAACGACCATAATCAGCTGTCTGCTATTGAAAGCAACAGGGTCCTAATTGTGAGACTCGTTATCAGGGAGGAAGTATATTACTAGATTTCCCGGTCCCATTCCTCCCCAACAATCCATAATGGACACCAGGCTTGAGTCGCAAATGAGCGTCAACAATAAGCTCACGTCCCTCTCCCCTAGCCTTGGATTTACCCTTGGGTTTTCCTCTAGACTTCGATTCGGGTGGATCTCCGGCGGCTATGGTCCCTTGCGACGGCGAGAAGACGGTGATATTAAGGCCCTCCACGTCAATCTTTTTATTTCAAGAACAAAACATGAGGAGTGAGCATCTCTATTGACTTGGGATTGAGCTTTAACATAGTCTGGTTTTAATACCTCTTTGGAAGGCCTGTCATCTAGTAGATGGAAGCGTGTTTGTTTGCAAGTTGCGATGATTGGCGATGGTTGCATAGCTTTCGAGATTTCCTACGTACGAGGAATTTTCCAGAGAGGCAAGATACAACTGGAATTTCGCAGGAGGCACTTAACGGATGGTACGATGAGCGAATTATTAAAGATCAGCGTGCAATTAAGATATCCGTATTCATTCAGCAGCTACCCCTCTATTATACACGAGAATCAATTGCTCGGCATCACCACAAACGACCTGAAAGGTCGGTAACCCAGTGGAACAATATTGCGGTGAGTCACTCAATTAAACCATTCAATTCGATCTTCATTTTCCACTCGTCAAGGTCTGCCATTGAGGGAAGCACCACAACAGCTCTAGATCCAAGTCGGGGTCCAAAAGCGGCAATTCACAACCTGAGGCAGCCAGACGCCTCACCTGTAACCGCTTCTCTGTTTCGTGTGGATGCAGATGCAGAAGTGATATGCGGGGTCATCCGAGATGTCGCGCATCGAAAATCTGCGCCTTCTTGAGGAATAATGTCTAGGGCTTGGCTCAGGTATGAATGACCTTACCCAGCACACTCACAGCGATCTTGTTCATGGTTTTGCCTGTCAAGCCACCACAAACTGCCCCCCCTTTATCATTGCATCATTGTCTTCTAAGCCAGTCTCCAAATGTCAAACAAGTGCAATGACTTGATACACTTGCATGTCCAACAGACACCTAGCCATATGACGGACCGATACAAAGCAGGACAACTTTCAAGAAAAGCTGAGGGGCCCACTTAGAACTTGATACGCATCAGTCATGCCACTCCAAAGTGAATTACACCAATTGTACCAGAGCGAGGAGAGCCTGTTGCTGCTACCGTGTCAATTCATCAATTTCCACGTATGTTTTGAGTTGAGATGAAGATTTTCAGGAGTCAGAACAACGGTCCCAGCGGTCCAAGTAATGTTTCAACGAACATTTTCTAGCACTAAGGAGATTCGCAGTGGCGCATGAGTCTGTCTAACCAGAATCATACGAGTAGTTTCTTCGGATTCTTCGGGGAAAATGCTTGAATCTTTACCCGCGAGCTTTTGGCTTCGCCCGGGGACAGCATGACTTTTGTTGTCCTCCCCCCTATTAATAGCTAACAAGACTTTGGACGGTATCCAGCCCCAGGGCTGCTACGCGCCGCGCACTAATACGCTGGTGGCAGTGCCATCGAGGTTATGAAGGGAAATGCTGGAGCCTAGGGTGGGGAGTGTATGTATCAGGACAAGTGGAGTTGAAGGCGAACTCTTCGCCGTATTCGTAGATCTTTCAACCTTGGGACCGTTTTGTGGATCTCTGGAAGTCCACTGGCCATAGTAATGGATTAGCGAGACAAACTGCGCATGGAGATTCGAGAGTCCCTGTCGCAAGAACAGTTTCTCGAAACGTTCAACGTCAGTTAGATACCTACCTAGATACCTGGTGGGCGCGGGTGAAATGGCCGTACGTTGTAATAACCGGCAGATACCCTATCCCCGCGCCGTGGCGGGCTGGTGGTTGAAACTTACCGTATCACCCCTGTCAGCCAATTGCCCGACGCTCCGGACAAGTTATGGTGGGGTTGTGCTGAGTCATCCAGGAGACGCGCAAGCCGTCTCAGCTGGATTGCTATTCTTGTCGCTGCTTGTTTCTCTTTCTCGACGATGATCCCGCCTGTGTTCTGCTCGTCATCAGAATAATTCCGGCCATCGTATTGCCTACATCTGGTCGTCGCTTTCTTTCATTAAGTTATCTATTGATGTTCGTCTGGTTTTGTGGTCGTTCTGCGCCAGCAATACCAAACAATTCGGCCTCCACGGCCCCCTTCCGGAGATACCACTTAGGTAGTTGACCTCTTATCTTCGACCCTTCTTTGACGAGTACCACCATCCTTTATCTCGCTCGAGTCGCGGCGTTCGCTTGATCTTTCCACGGAATTGTCGTCCAACACAGAATCTGCCCCTTGTCAATATTCCATCATGGCTACCCTAGCGGAGCATCCCGTTGTCTCCTCATCTTCTCCCATGCCTACAATGAACACTTGTTACGATCCCGACATTGACAGTTTCCTAAACCTCGACCAACTCACCTATACTTCTCCTGAGCCCGCCAGAACGAAACAGGAATTGGCGAGCCAACCTTCCCTTACCAACACCGACTACAGTGCCAGCGAAGTTCGAAGTTCCAGTTACGCTTCCAGCAGTCAGTCTCCCTTGGCTTTCCAGGGACCCAGCCATCAATATGATGAACACAAACAACAGACGGGACTCCCTCCCGGCGCACTAGCTCATGCGATGGCATTTAATGTCAACGAAATGGGTTTTGGTGCTGGGAATCCGACAATGCCATTGAATGGAGACATGGTTTCCAGCCAGCAGTTGCAGCGCAATGGCTCGAACGTTGACTTTGGTCGTACACCTGCGCGTAATCCATCAGAAATGGACCTGGAGTCCGACAGTGTCCCAGCAGCGCCAGCGTTTTACTTCACGCCCAATTCGAACGGGGGTCGATTCGTCGACCCGCATGCTTTGAATGGCCCAGAGGTAGTCAACATTGGACCGTCGACGCAGGTTGGTCGCATGTATCCTGGAATGCACCAGCAGCAAGCTGCTATGGCCAGAGCTCAGCAACAAAGGCATCACGAATTTCTCCGGCAACAACAGCTGTTCCAGCAGCAGCAACAGCAACAGCAACAGCAGCCGCCCCAGCAACCGCGACGTATAGACCAAGCGCCGTCCCAGCCCAGGTCCCTGTATCATCTGGACCCAGAAATTGAAGAACGTATCACGCGCCTTCTCCAGCAGATGAAGCGTACACCGGCATCACCGGAAGGCACACCTGGCCCTTCCTCTATTCTGCCTCAGCTAGCGAAGATCCGAAAGGAAGAACAGGATATGGATGAAGATGAGAGACTACTTGCTAGCGAGGAAGGAAAGAAGCTGAGTAGCAAGGAACGCCGCCAGCTCCGAAACAAAGTCTCTGCGCGCGCTTTCCGCTCACGACGAAAGGGTATGGATATTTTCTCCATTGTTGGAACTCCGCACTCTAACCTCTCACAGAATACATAACCCAGCTTGAAAGCGAAGTTACAGCAAAGACAACTGAGGCCCACGATCTTCGTCTTCAGAACCGGGCTCTCCTAGAGGAGAACGGTCGTCTAAGTGATTTAGTCAGATTGCTTCTGTCGTCACCTCACTTCTCTACATTCTTAGACGAGCTGCCTCCGCCGCCACCTACGTCTCAGCCTCCTCAGGGCCCTCAGGTGCAGCCACGACTCCCTCGGCAGCAGGAACATCCTCACCCTCCGACTGTGGCACGGCCGCCGTCAGTGCAAACAGAAGCTCCCAAGGATGTGAATACGAACGTGCGCTCCCAAGAAATTCAGATGCAGCAAAATCCGCAGGTCAACATGGTAATAGTGCCAAGCCAACCGGTCGAGATGTCGACTGTGGACATGCCCAATGCAGGCTGGAACTCCGGAATTGATATGAACTATGGAAATGCACCTGTCTTTGCCGTATTGGATGTGCCTCAGGGTCCGGCCATTGATACTGAATTGCTCTCTGGGAAGTCGGATTCCGTCGACTCATATGCCCTAGAAGCCAAGGACGAGGTTCCTTCCCTTGAACTGCCACCTATACTTGATGTCAAGAAAGAAGATATGCGCGCTGGCAGTGTTGACCCGGACGTTGAAATCGATGAGTCGGACCCCGCCTTTGCCTTGTTCATGGATCCGCCCGCTATTACTACTACCTGCGAACAGCCCGATGGTAGTTTTAGTGGCATCCCTAGTGAGAAAGGCTGCGCTTCGTTCGAGCTTGTCGTAGGAGGTGTCCCCGAGAACATTGTCAGTGCTGCCGCGGCGGCTCACTTCAATCGCCTGTGCTACAGCATGGAGGCGGCTTTCCAGCGCGTCTCGATGGCGACCTCACATCTATTGTGATCACTCGTTATTTAGAAATTAGTTATACTCCTTTGAATTTTTGGGCCCTTCTCGCTTAGCTTTGCAAGGAAAGTATTTCTCTCTTACGTTCTTTGGTGTGATAGATTGACTTTTGTCATCTCTCTGGTTATAGGATTGTTGGCGTTTGGTCTTCGGATATCCGAATACGGTTTCCCTACTAGATTACTGAACTTGTCTCTTTCGTCGATTTGTGTGCCACTATCGTCAATTTCCTTTCAGGGTCTCAGGCTGTTGACTGTCTATCTTTTCTTGTTTTGTGTTCCCGGCTCGTCACAGTTTACTTCTTAGGAAGAGAAAATCGCGAATACACCTCTAAATTAGTGAACAGCCATAAGATATAGAGATCGTAGTCGAATATGGAACCCGTCTGAAGCCAGAGTTAAAAAGGTAAGCTTCAGTGTTTATATGCGTCGAGGTGATGCTCTGGACGGGGGAAAATTTAAGGTCCGCGGAGGTGACGTGTGGCAAGTTCGGCAGGCAACAGAAAGTTTCGTCGTTTGACTCAATACTTGATCTCCGAGCGCGACTCACAGCGCCCACAAACACATTTCTCGGGCCTTTGGCAGTCATCTACGAGAAACTCCTGACATGACTGAGTTCTCCTGATATTCGAACGCTCCTTGCCATCAGCCAAGTTGGCTTTCCTTAGTGTGCCCCGAAGGCGGCTTCTCAACGCCTTTCGCGGGACCTGTCTCCCACGGCGCCAGTTGCAGCACCACCCTTGTGTGATCAACGTCGGATATTCCTCGCGGTCGAATCCCCCATTTTTTTCAAAGCACCGGCAGTCATCTTCCAGACCTCCAGCCGGAACCCCAAACTTTGCGTCAAGGTCGTTCGCGGATCAACCTCCTTCCAACAACGCACGAGACCTCCAAATCCTTTCAGCACCCAAGATCGATTTTAATAGTCGAAATTCGCAGAACTTTCTCGTCTACGATCCCAGAAACTCCAAATTCTCCGGGTTGAAGCATTTGCCTCCTCCGGCCACAGGATCTAAGCCAATGAAGTTCTTCTATCAATTCCTTTCCACTCCGACGGCCGATACCCCCGGCACGACAATCCTGCTCAGCTTTCCCGACAAGAGGTATTTATTCGGCCAGATATCAGAGGGGACGCAGCGTGCGTGCACGGAAAGGGGAGTCAAACTTTCATACCTGACCGATGTCTTCCTCACGGGACGGATGCAGTGGTCCAATAATGGCGGTTTGATAGGGGTTATGCTCTCGCAGGCGGATGCGCTTGCCAGCGCCAGCGCAGCAATAGAAGAGGTAGCGCGTGGGAAGGAGGAGCGGCGGAAGATGCGTCTCGGAATTGCTGATCAGGACAACTCGCACGAGCTACAGGCGAATGTACATGGCGCACCATATGCGACGCGTGATGGCCAGACGGTACTGCAACGAGGGTCCTTGACGGTCCACGGAGGCAAAAACTTGACGCACACGGTAGCCACTACGCGCAGGTTTATTTTCAGGCAGGGCATGCCGGTGTTTACGAAGGAGTATGATTCCGAGGGCACGAAGCGTGATGGTGTCAAGGCAGAGGATCCGTTCGAGCAGCCCTCGTGGTCGGATAATAATATTAAAGTATGGGCTATGCCGGTCACTCCTGTCCCGCAGGAGCCTAAAGATGTGTTTTTGAGGCCGCAAAGCCCGAAGAAACGGAATCATGACGAGTTTGAAGAACCAGATACGCCTGGAACGTCTGCTGAGAAGCTGGCCAAGGACAAGTTAATCAGGGAGTCTGTGGTCTCTGATATGTTTAACTCGAAGTGGCGGATGGATGCTTTGATGGAAACGCCACTGGCTGAAGTTCGCATGCCTGCGACTATCTTCGTGCGAAATCCTGTCACCAAGGAGTTCGAACGGTATACCGGACCCATGCCTGGAGGCGAGGAACCACTGCCTAACATTAAGGTACATGTCCGACAGCCCTGGCCGGCTGTGCTGGTTGAGAACCTCCCGCCAACAACATGGTCCGCTGAGGCACTGTCCTATGTCGTCCGCAATCAGGATCTTAGAGGGAAGTTTGATCCGAAGAAGGCACAGCAACTGAGGGTTAAAAAGGGTCCAGATTATCAACGCCTGACTCGTGGTGAAACTGTGCTGTCTCAGGATGGAAAGACGGTTACCCCCGATATGGTTCTGGGCCAGCCGCGACTTGGCAAGGGCATTGCCTTTGTTGACTTGCCGGCGCCGGAGTACGTCGAGAATTTAGTCAGTCGGCCTGAGTGGAAGTCGCCTTCTGTGACAACTGGGCTCGAAGCATTCGTTTGGATTCTCGGTCCCGGTGTCGGGGATCACCCTAAGCTCCGTGAATTTGTTGCTACCATGTCTCATGCGAAACACGTCGTATCCAGTACTGATTACTGTCCGAATTACCTAGCTCTTGCCAGCGTTGCCGAATCTTCGATACGCCTGGCTCGACTGAAGGGTGACAGCTATTCTGTCCCAGTTCACGATAATGTGACACTCCCGCAGCAAGGTACTGCGACTGCCAACTCAGAAGCTGTCAAGGCAGCCGTTCGAAGCTCTCCGTTTGAAACCGCGGAGCCCGGGCTGGTCATTGATATGGAACCCAATTTCGGGTTTAATCGTACGAGTATCGTGCCGCGGTTAAACCCAGCAATGACGATGCAAAGGATCCCCCGCAGCGTTGAAAAGCGAATGGATGTCATTCGTCGTCGGATCGAGAGCTCAGAGTTCAAGGAATCACTGGAGGTCCTGGAGAAGGGCATTGTAGGTGGCGACACTGAAGTGATCACGCTGGGCACGGGATCTTCTATACCATCCAAGTATCGCAATGTCTCTGCTACCATAGTCCATGTACCGGAGTCTGGGTATTACTTGCTGGACTGCGGTGAGAACACCCTTGGCCAGCTGAAACGCGTCTATGATCCGGAGAAGTTACAGCAGGTCCTGCGAAACCTGCGGATGATTTGGATCAGCCATCTTCATGCAGACCATCACCTGGGCACCGCCTCCCTCATCAAAGCTTGGTACGAGGCAAACTATGGAACGAACGCGGCATCACCATCCGCATCGCTGCTGGGTGATTCTGTCGAACTCGACATGGCACGCATCCTTGGTGAGAAACGACTCTTCCTCGTATCGGACAGGATGATGATCGGCTGGTTAGAGGAGTATGCGTCTGTCGAGAACTACGGGTTTAACAAGTTGATTCCTCTGTCTGCGCATAACGAAATGAGAGAGGACGGTACCATTTGGACCGATTTCGTCTATCGTCACGTTCGTGGTGACGGAACTTATCCAGGCCTCGAATCTGAAGGGCGTAAGCCGGTCATGACGACTCTTAGCTTCCAAGATGAAACTTCACCCTTGACTCCTCTCCTCCGCTCCGCCACCGGTCTTTCTGATCTCTTGACTGCAAGGGTCGCACATTGCCGTGGGTCCTTGGGTGTTTCGCTTGTCTTCCCCAATGGCTTCAAACTCTCCTACTCCGGCGACTGCAGGCCGTCTTCAAACCTCGTTGCCATCGGCCAGGACTCGACTCTCCTAATCCACGAAGCCACGTTCCATGATGACATGCAAAGTTCCGCCGTAGTTAAAAAGCACTCTACCACCGGCGAAGCTCTCGAAGTAGGGCGGCTGATGAGGGCTCGCACCGTCTTACTAACTCATTTCAGCCAGCGCTATCAGAAAATTGCTCAGGTGGATCAACGCATGGGTACGTCAAAGCGCGAAGAAGATCTCCCTCCTGTGGCCGCACGCAATGATGCGCGGCCGGATATTCCACTTGACAACGAGGACATGGACGATAGTTCCACAATTCAAAAACCGTCCGGACAGGGACTTAGTCGCCCTGCCCGACCTCCCACTCACCCTATCCCTATCTCCGAATATTCAGTGGCACGAACTAGAGCGCCCGTCGCCGTCTCATTTGATTACATGCGCATTCGCGTGAAAGATATCCCCATTGCTGAAGCATATGCTCCCGCCATCGAGAAACTCTTTGCTATTCTTGAACTCGCGTCAGTGCAGGAAGCCGAAAAGCAAAAGCAACTACGTATAGAAGAAGAAAACAGAAGGATTGAGGGCAAGAAGGCTAAACAAAAGAAGAACCAAAAGAAAGAGGCTGTAGCTGCTGGTACACTAGAGGCCATTGGCGGGACAGGAGCGAAAAGAGCCGTCTCTGCTTGGAGTGCTAGTGAAAGTGACAGTGGGTGGAGTGATGTTAACTAACCTCTGAAAAGTAATTATATGTCTGTATAATTATATGTACCCATATAAGAATTTTATTTTCCCATCACAGATCAATGAGCGCTCAGGGTCTGCTCCATGATCAGTCACGTGCCACTACATACTGCTCACCCCTCTATAATGAGTACGACTTTGAGGACCCGTCCTGAATACACCTACTCCATTCTCAACGTCGCTCCATTTACTCCTGTCTACTATTATTGCGCGTCCTCCAACTAAACTGACCCAATCATCCTAAGTCTCCTCTCAACATGCACACACAAACTCCAAGGTCCCCAATCATTCCCAACTTGTTCCAAAGCTCTCACTCCCGTTGGATTGCCCTTATGCACCGCGCCCCTTCCGCCCACTCATCCTTTCTCTACGGTGTCAAATCCACAAAGATCTACTGCCGCCCTACCTGTCCTGCACGCCTCGCTCGAAGAGCCAATGTTGTGTTTTACGACACAGAAGACCAAGCGCGACGCGATGGATTCCGGCCTTGCAAGAGATGTAAACCAGATAACCCAGGCTTTGTTGGAGAGAGGGAGGAGGTTGTCGCAAAGGCCATAGGGCTTTTGCGGATAAAGAAGGATGAATTGACAATGAAGCAAGGCTTGACAGAGTTGGCAAAGGAGGTCGGAGTTACGCCGAGTTATCTTTGCCGCGTGTTTAAGAAGACAATGGGGGTTACCGTAAGGGAGTACATGATGGAGTTTGAGAGGGAGGCAAGTGAGGGTGAGACAGAGAGCTCAGCCCAGTCTCCCAACAAACTTGGATCAGATGTAGAAGAGGTGGGGACAGGCCCACTGACATCAGCAATAACAGTGAGGAGCCTTCCTGTGCCCATCAACAGTCTGAAAAGAGGGTTGGAGGAGGAGAATGTGGGAAATGTTGAAGAGGCTCTGGACTTCAACTTCAACCTTGATGAATGGATCTGGACCGAACACTTCTTGAATGACAGCATCTACGAATGCGCTACCTAAGGTGGCTCATAGTGGCCAATAACTGATGTTGACGCGGATGTGTACGTACATAAGTGTCTACCTAGGTATGTGTTATGCCCTGTACCACGGAATCTACAGCTGAGCGCGATATTTTTAATCAGCACTACCTGGATCCAATTAGTCACTTTGAGTTCATAGTTCTATTACTTGCTGATGATTGGCCATTTCGGAGTACACAGCCTATGCTTGATTCTGGTTGGTCACTTTGAGTTCGTAGTTCTGTCACCCCTCCTGGTTAAACACTTGGGATACTACAATGTGCTTCCTACTTTTGTTGCTTTGCGCTGTCCTGCCTCCTTCTCCACGGGCCATTGCAAGACGAATTTCGAAGCGAAGCACCGGAGACAGTGCTGCAAACGTCCGAACACAGTTTGTCCCTGATGTGTGTTTCTCACACCGATAGCAAAAAGGAGACGGTCGCTGACAATGAACATTCTTCTCCTTCTCCCCATGTCAAAAAAACGTCGCGATGTCTTCCCACCACAGCTGACCCAACGCCCTTACACACCGAGTCTTATCCTGAGGGCGGCCGTGATGCCTGGTTGGTGGTGCTGGGTGCGTGGTGTGGATTAACCGCATCGCTGGGTATCTACAACACAGCCGGCACGTTCGAGGTGGTTGTCTCAAAAGTGCTCTTACCGGACGTTTCTCCATCCACTCTCGGCTGGATATTCTCAATCTACGCCTTCGTCAACTGGATCTGTGGGGTGCAAATTGGGCCGACCTTTGATGCAATGGGCCCGCGTGCACTGATCATTTCGGGGACTATTTGCACGCTCGTTGGCATTTTCTCGCTTAGTTTCTGTACAAGTAAGATAAGTTCTTATTCCATGCTCCATGCATCGTCAATTTTTGTAATACTTTGCCGAGATTGATGTTCCTGATCCTCTTAAAGCCCTGTTGCCTTGCTAATGGTGGTATAGAATACTATCAGATCTTTCTGTCATTCTCCATCTTAACTGGTATCGGTTCATCCCTCCTCCTCACCCCATCAATGGGCTGCGTCGCTCATTGGTTCATGGAGCGGCGAGGCCTCGCCAGTGGTATAGCATTCATAGGAGGCGGTTTCGGCGGTGTTCTCTTTCCCCTGATGATACAATCACTCCTCCGTCTTGTTGGATGGGAATGGTCGATCCGTATTCTCGCGTTGGTGCTGCTCGTGCTTTGCGCTGGCAGCATCGCATTTTGCCGAAGCAGAGTTCCACCACGCAAAGGAGCAGAAACCACTTGGAGAGATACATTGCCGGACCCTCGAATCTTCATGGATGGAACGGGAGCCATGGCAGTCACAACCGCTGGAGTCCTTTTGACGGATATGGCGTACTTCATACCTATTACATACACGCCAAGCTACTACATCGATCGACAGCATCTGTCTCACAAGGAGGCCCTGACAGGGTCGGCGGCGTTTGCATATCAGCTTCTGGCAATTCTCAATGCTGCTTCGTGCGTTGGCCGGTACGTGGCTGGTGGCCTGGCTGATCGATTCGGCCGATACAACACCATGATTGTCTCGCTGTTCTTCTGCACGGTATCAGTTCTATGTTTCTGGTTATCAGATATCCTCGTACTGAACCTGGACAACTACGCACTCCTGGTAGTCTTTATACTACTATTCGGATTCTTCAGCGGCTCAAATGTTAGCTTGACACCAATCTGCCTAGGTCAGCTTTGCGAAACTCAAGAATACGGGAGATATTACGCGAGTTGCTTCACGGTAGTAGCCTTTGGGGTGTTGGCTAGTATCCCTATCGCTGGGAGCCTTCTCGATGTGGTGGAGGCTACAGGTAAAGAAAGGTATTGGGGTGCCGCTGTCTTTGCCGGACTCAGCTATGTGGCCGCCTTTCTATCTTTTCTATGGGTTAGGATCAAAGTAAAGGGATGGAACTGGAGGATAAAGTGGTAGAATTTATGGTGTTATAAGGACTATGACGGTCCTACAAATTAGTATTAGTGTAGTCCTAACAATGTACCTGGAGGGTTCAAAATGTTTTGGTGCAAAAATGTGTGAACTGCTTCACTTCAACCTCATCATACACCCTATCTGTCAGATTGCATTTATGTATAAAGTCTCCACATGCAGTTAGAGTAAGTAGTAGTATTTATACACTGACTGCTTGCCTTTGTTAATTTCCCAGGTGGAGCCTGTCCATGAGACATCGACCATAAGACATTGCGGAGCGTCTCTTGGCAGCAAGAAGCGGTTGCGGACCAGCTTGTCTTAGACTATCATAATAGAATTGGACTAATTATTCGACGCGTCATGGAATGCGCCAGGATTTCCTCTCTTGTTGACCCCCTACAGGGACGTTTATCCGGTCCAACCGCTATCAAGATGGCGTTATCAGACGCCATCCATCACGTCGAGCAGGAATCTGCTTTGCTCTCACCTCGACGCTTTCCCAACAATGGCCACTCTAACGGCGACAGAAGTAGAATACGTTGAAGAGCATGAAATGACCCAGGTTGTCGGCAGTGCAGATGGTAATAGGCGTGGCAGTCCAACAAGCACCTCCGGCCGACATGCGCAGCAGGAACCCGCCGTCGACGAGACATCTGATTCTACCTACTCATCTCGAGAAGCAGAGTACCCAACTGGCGCGAAGCTCTGGCTCGTAATGCTCACAGTGGCTGCGGTTCTCGTCCTTGCCAGCATAGACATGAACATCATCGCGACCGCCGTGCCCAGCATCACCGACCACTTCCACACGGTTGCTGATATCGGCTGGTATTCGTCTGCTTTTAGGCTCTGCGCGTGCGCCTTCCAGTTTATATTCGGCAAGGCGTACAAGCTCTTCTCCGTCAAGCGCGTCTTCTTGCTCGCCAACGGGATCTCTATCGCGGGCTCCCTGCTGTGCGCGACGGCCACGACGTCCGCCATGCTTGTCGTCGGCAGGGCCGTGGCTGGACTCGGCTCTGCTGGTATTCTTCTGGGTTGCTTCGTCATCCTCGTGCAGTCAGTGCCTCTGCGTAGACGGCCCATGTTCGTCGGAGTCATGAGCGGCGTCGAAGGTCTGGCTACCCTGGCTGCACCACTGCTCGGAGGCACCCTCACTCAGTCGCTCGGCTGGCGGTGGTGCTTCTACATTAACCCGCCCATTGGTGCAGTCACGCTGCTGTTGACGATGTGTTGTTTCTCCGATACCCAGAAACCCGCCGACGTGGCGCGGATGACACTCAAGCAGAAGATCTCGCAGCTCGACCTGGTGAGCAACCTGCTCTTCCTTCCCGCGCTGACCAGCCTCTTCCTCGCGTTGTCGTGGGCTGGCACCAAGTATCCCTGGAACAGCGGCAAAGTGATCGGTCCTCTTATCATGTTTGCCGTCCTCCTGGCAGCCTTCATTTACAATCAGTTCCGTCGAGGCGACGCCGCCGCTCTCCCTCCGCGCGTCATCAAGCGCCGCAGTGTCATCGCCGGCCTCATTTTCATCCTCTGCACTAACAGCACCAGCAACGTCCTCGAATATTATCTACCTACCTACTACCAAGTCATCCGTGGATACACCCCCGCCAAGAGCGGCTACATGATGCTCCCCATCATCATCGGGGCAACCATCGGCTCGCTCGTCCACGGCGCTGGCACGAGCGCCTTCGGCTACTACACGCCATTCATGCTCTTCGCCTCGATCATCATGCCCATTGCCACGGGCCTCATGACAACCTTCAAAGTCAGTACCAGTTTCGTGCAGCTTATCATGTGCACTGCCTTCTCCGGCCTCGCATACGGCATCGGCTTCTCAGGTCCGCAGAACGCCGTGCAAACGGTGCTACCGGCCGAGGATGTCCCGCTCGGCTCGGCCGTCATGCTGTTCGCACAGTCCTTTGGCCCGGCTGTGTCAGTCGCGGTTGCACAGGTCCTTTTCACGAATCAGCTCTCCGCTAATCTGAGAGGTGTTGTGCCGGGTCTGAGTGGAGAAAATATAGAGAACAATGGCCTGTCGGGGATTGTGCAGGGCGTGCCGCCGGAGAAGTCCCGAGAGGTCCTCGTAGGGATTGACAAAAGCCTCTGCCAGACGTGGTATCTGGTCGTTGGTCTAGCGTGTACCACTATAGTTGGGAGTTCGTCTATGGAATGGCGATCGGTTAAGCAGAAACGCGCCTAGAAAGAAAAGAGTAGGATATCAACAAATGGCAACGAATCGGGTGAATTAAGTCTTGTCCGAAGCAGGGAAGTATGGATATGTGAAATTTGATTTTTCAACGTTCTGTCGAAGAATAATCGTCGCCCAATATAAAAAGAATGGGTCACCAAATCTGAAAGGTGCTTCTCTAGTGGGACGAGGACTCGAGAACACAAAATTATGGACAAAAAGATATACCCAAAGCCCGCTCTCCAAACGCCTGACATGCTTATGCTTGTTCACGACTCTATCCGTAGTAACAATGGACCGGAACCCTGCACCAAAATATCCCCGAGCAATATAATCTAAGCAACAGGAAGACGAAGAAGCATTACCCGCTAATGAGACGTTCTTCAGCAGAAGCAGTAGTATTCTGAGAAGCAACGTTTTCTTTGGATTGCACGCCATTAACACCTTGGCCCTGATCGGACCGTTGGTTTTTCTTCAACTGCATAGCCCCACTTTCTATGGCCTCTTCAGGCAAAGGACGGATATGTGGCTGGCACACCCACCAGGGCCGGCTATATTCTGCAATAGTAGCTTTGGAACCTGTTAAGTCCGCCGCATCCGAGGCATTCTCAAATTGTTCGGGATGTTGTTCATATTCTTTGAGGCCCTCCTTAACCGCTTCTTCAACAAGGGCCAAGACATGCTCAAAGGCTGGAATATCGCCGGCTCGAGAACGGGCCAGAGCATCCCGCACATTTGTATACTTCGCAATCATAGGCCGGAGGAGTTGGAAGAGATGTCCCTGCATAACGAGAAGGCTGGGAGAATTTGGCCGCCGCTTTGATTTCTCGCGTTTTTGCTTCTTCGGAGGGGGACCTTCTTCGACTGTAGTGACGTCTCCAGAAGCTGTCTCCGGTTCTTCTCTTTTCTCCTCTTCTGTTACAGGGTCTGAAGGTAGGTATAGAGGTTTCCTCTCCGGCGGCGATGACTCAAGAACATGCTCGTAAATGACATCCATGTACCGGCGGAAAATTGCATCGATCCGGTACCCGCCTATTCCAGACCTACCACGCCAGTATTCTCTCCCTTCACGTCCAGGAGGAGGTGGTTCACTGAAAATCGTCGGGTCAGATAAATTTCCCTCCGCGCTCATAACTCCATCGGCACCAGTGGCTTCGATGCAGCGATCGAGGTCGCCGTGGTTGAGAATATTGCCGTTCGCAAAAATAACAGTGTCCGGTGGTAGATTCTCTCGTAAATACCGGAGATAACTCCAGTCAGCTACACCAGTATTATGCCCCTTTTGCTCTCTGCGCCGGCCGTGGACGGCGATTATGCTTGCTCCAGCGGATAGTATCATCTTAGCGTATTCCAGCGTTTTCTCCTTGGACTCCTGAACGCGAAATTTAGCCGTAACAGGCACAGGCAGTTCCGCATGTAACTTGTTGATAAGCTTATAGATTAGATCCCAGTCCTCTTGAAGAAACGCTCCGTAATGGCCCCTCCTCGCGATCCCTTGAGGACACCCCAAGTTCAAATCAACAGCGTCGCAGTATGGTGCTACGTGTCGTGCCGCTTCCAGAAAGTCGTCCGGGTCGTTTGCGCAGAACTGCACGAAAAGCGGCCGGTCCATCGCCGGATTGCCGTCAAGGTACAGGGAGGTATCATTCTTGTCGCCGACAGATGCACGAGTCGGTTGAAAATGTTGTGCGCGCATCCCAGGTTGCTCGCTGAAGAGTCGCGCATGGAACATAGGTGAGTATGCTAGTAGAGGTTTCGATTCGTCAACAGGCATGAAGGAACGAGTGAGCATGCGCCACGCCTGGTCAAAACGCTAGCATTAGCAACCAAGTTGAAAGAGAGGCAAAAAGGGAATTAGACCGCATACAAAATCAGAACGATCAACCATTGGTGCAACGACATATTTCGGGCTTCCCAAGCTCCTATAGAATTCCCGTCCATGTAGCTTCTTCTGAGGGGCCCGATCCGTGTCAACAGGCGGCGTCTCCGAAATAGCCATTTTATGGAGTGTAGTTCTCGTCCAAAGTTGGCCCAGACGCGGGGCCAAAGATCGCGCGATCCCTATGTTTGCTGAAGTGGGATATTGTCGGATATCTAGCCAGCAATCTGCTCCAGATAAGGATCAGAAAGTGCAAGCAGCACGTACTTATTCTGCGTGACTTCTAAAAAAAGTCGGCGCGGAATAAATGTTTATCCGCCTTATCTTGATCTGATAAGATTTCGCGGAGCGTCGCGCGGAGTTTGGAGCGAGTTTCGCGCTCGACGATTTTCATGCCGGGACAAACCCATTATCATGGTGAAACGGCACCGGTGATGGTGATCAAATATTGCTTGGAGACCGGATAGTTTATCCACTATCTGAAAGAGTTTCTCATTGTTCACCTTGTACTCAAACAATCCGCGAATTGACGTCCTGTAAACATAAACAAATATGGACTCTACCGGACTTGGAGGTAAATCCAAACACCCAAACTTCCCAGGGTATGTTGATTAAATATCTGATTAGCCGAATAGCGCCATCTTTGATATCTTTATCTGACGATGGGGAGTACGCCGCTCAGGTTAATGGTAAAGATCTTATCGTTCATGTGCATCCAGCGTCTCCCGAGTTGAGAGAAGTACATATAGTCAAAGTCAAAGACAATTTGGCTTCGACAGCAAAACACCTAAAAATTTCTCGGCTGGAACCCAGTGGAGAGACTGAAGAATCGTGGAGCCTCGTGCTGGACAATGAGAGGGCCCGACATCTGCTCTGTGCCGGTGATGCTCGCATCTCAGTCTGGCAGTTGAAGCCACTAGCACTGGTCGGCGAAATTGAGGGTATCGACTCTGGGATATCGAACGTTGATTTTGGCAGAAACGAAAATGAGATTATAGTTTTTCATGCGTGGAACACGAAGGTATCTATCTTCGGGTTAGACACCCAACGCAGCCAGGTTATCAAGGCGCCAAGGTTCTCCCATAGCAATGGCTACGCCTATCGACCGAAGACAGGACAATTTGCAATTCTCCTAAAGCCCGAAGCGACCGATCTGTTGACTATCCATGAGTCGAGGAGCTACGAGCTCATTAATCGAGCAAACTTACCGACGGTGGACGCGCAAGGCTTGAAATGGAGTCCCGATGGCAGATGGATAGCTGTCTGGGATGCCGCCAGTGCAGGCACAAAGGTATTGATATTTACTGCCGATGGGCAACATCTCAAGACGTATACCGGGCCTCCAGGATTCGATCATAGCTTTGACTTGGGAGTGAAAGGCGTCGAATGGAGTCCTGCAACTGGTGAGAAGGAGATTTCGGAATTTCTGGCAATCGGGAAGGTCGATGGCACTATAGACATTCTTCCAAGCAAATCAGTAAGGATGTCCCTAAGTCCTTATGGAATATTTCCGAACTAACCAGTCCAGTTCTCCAGTTCAATTTCTCTGTCCTGTTCAGTTTCCCTATCTCATACTCTCGAAACCGATGAATACGGAGCAAGTATCTGGCGAGAGAGGCACTCTCCAGCAAACGGGGAACTGGAGTATGCTGAAGCACCAAACTCCTCTGCATTCATGACCGTCCCGGAGCCTCCTGCTTCCCCTCGCGGCATCTCAGCCATGACATTCAACTTTGATGCGAGCTTCCTGGCAACCGTGGACCAACTACGGCCGAATATTGTATGGATATGGTCAATAGAGACGACTCCGAGATTAGCATCGGCTTTGGTCCATGAATATGTGGTCAGGCATGTCGTTTGGCATCCTCAGAAGACAGAGTGCCTTATAACAACAGCCAATGGCGCTTTTGCAGCTGTGCGTCAATGGTCATCGAAGGATTCTCCTGTGATTGTACGTGTGCCTATACCTCGAAGTGAAGCTGGGAAGTACGATGTCAGATGGTCAGCATCCGAACAGAATGGGCACTCTCTATTCTGGTTCGGGACAGCTGAAGACTATGTTCTTGGTCATCTCGAGACTGGAGAGGGGAGTTCAAGATTCAATGTGCTCTATTCTATGACTTCAAGAGCACAATCAGGTAATTCTGTCTCGGCCATCGGCCGGTATATTTAATTGTTCTACAGCAAGACATATTCTATTATTGCTATTCATGCACTTCAGCCTCACTGGTCCTTGTAATGATCTGAATCTGTAACCTAGACATTCAGACACAAGACCTCGGGATGACGGCTGTTGAAGCAGCCGCCAATCGTAGGACGCTTAGCGCTAACCGAGCCAAGACGCTAACAATGAGGGCTTAGGGCTCAAATCCATCGCTTAGTCATCGTTCCACTGGAATCAGCGCACTTGCCGCGAAACTTCTCGCCGACGCTCGCCGTGCTCTCATTCTTCGAACAACGACACCGACAGACAAAATGGTGAGTAGATGTCGCCAGTTCGGTGTTTGTCGACATCAACAGTGCTAACGAGAAATTCTTACTGCTGATAGGCGCCAGCAACTAAGCAGAAGAAGAAGTGGTCCAAGGGCAAGGGTAAGTTATCGCTACGTCTATTTCTTTGCCATTTCGCCCTTTCGTCCTTTCGCAGACTAGCCGGTGATCTCTCTTCCTCTTGGGAGCTTTGAGATTCGAGAGGGAGCTGGGCTGGTTTCTTTTGATGGGCTACCCTGCGAAAGAAAATAGGGAATGCACCGTGAAAAGCTGACTCGAGTTACACGACTATAGTCAAGGACAAGGCCGACCACGCTGTCGTCCTCGACAAGACCACCTCCGAGAAACTGTACAAGGATGTCCAGTCCTACCGTCTCATCACTGTTGCGACCCTCGTCGATCGCCTAAAGATCAACGGCAGCTTGGCCCGTAAGGCTCTCGAGGAGCTCGAGGAGAAGGGTCAGATCAAGAAGGTCGTCGGGCACTCCAAGTTGAACATCTACAGTGCGTTCCCTCGCCTCTCCGTCTTCCTCTCTGGAGGTTTGGTTATCATTTCGAAGTACTAATAGATGCTCCCTTCACTCTAGCCCGTGCCGTCACCGCTGAGTAAACAGCTTCCTTTCCGAATTCCTTTGCGGTTATTGTTTTCACTTGCGATGAACGATTATCATGATATCCGGAAAACTCGGCTGGGAGTTTGATGCAAAGTGGTCCGATGGAGTGCATACTAGGCGTGTCAAGTAGGATGAGACCTGAATTGATCAGCATCTAGTGCACTTTAAAAGAGTTTCTTCTGCTGTAAGACGACCACTCGCGAATGCGCGACCGGCGATAATTACAGTTGGAAACATGCAAATGGCCCGTTGCGGGACGATGGCAGTTGAGATAGGATGCAATTTTGTAAGACGAGAGGCGGATTTACTCTTCTAGATAATGAGAGGCTTGCCAATGCGGTTCAACCCTCTCACTGCGCCCCCTGGTCCTTCTTCCCCCTCTTCTTCCTGAGCTTCTGAGCAGCTTCACAGAGCTCTCGCTTCCCACCGGCTCCTTTCTCCCGGCCAATAACCCTCCCTACCTCAAAATACTTCTTACTATTCCTGTAAAAGCCCTGCCAATGCTCCAACTGCTTCCTCACCTCCGCCCTCGCCAACCGTAGCTCCTGCTCCCGCCGAATCTTCTTCTGCGCGCTCGTAAGCTTCTTCTCTTCCTCATCCTCCTCGTCGTCGAGAGGCATGAACATCTCCTCGACACCAGCAAGATCGGGTGTGAGATCTTCCTGGAAACACCCCGTAACGTACGCGCGGGCAGCGTCCTTCCCGGAGAAAAAGCCGTACATCCCTCCCGGCCCGTAGATGCGGGGGTTCGCGGAGACGTCGAAGATGGTCCCGTTTACGGCGAGGTAGATAGGTAGATTTGTGTCAGTGCCGTTGTACAACGACAGCTGCTCAGGAGTTAGGAGGACGGGACCTCGCTAGAGCATCGCATCGTAGTTTAGTGGGTTTATCATCAATGAGAGCGCAGAGTTGACCTGAACTGTGGAGAAAGAGAACGCACCAAGTATCGCACAACAAGAGGCCACCTCGTAAACCATGGTCGGTAACCCCAAATAAAGGATTCGGACGAGGTCATATAATATGAGAGTCCGCAGCTAGCCACCACCAGCGCGACCAGTAAGCGGATAATGTCGAGAACGCTGATACCATTCTCGTTGCTGCGGGCGTTGCTCCCGCGGCGCCTGGGTTGAGGTTCTGGCGAAGACTCTGGCGTGTGCTCTGGCCCCTTCGTCTGAGGCTGCCTCTGACGGAGTTCTGTCATGGTTACAAGTGTGAAGTGGACATTAAAGTATCTTTCTCCTACTGTTGCGTGGAGCTATAGAAAAGGGAGAACGATGAAGGGACAAGAAAAGGAGATCCGTCAGCCCCGGGTCTTAGTAGAGCAAGGCATACACGAATACGCTGTCCTTTGTTCTCTGCGGGTGGCATGCTGTTTTGCACAGCGTGATTGATCATGTTGCCAAATCGCGCTGGATTTCTATTCATAGAATGGCGGTACGTGTATTCCTTACACCAACAAAAGGGCACACTATTGGTAACTATTTCCAAATTCTTCGTACCCATGTCCATCAAAAATGTCCACCATATCCCACACCACAATGATCACCGAACATGCGATGATGAATAATCAGCTAGAAACACCAGCCAGCCCTCGGGACAGGAAATACACAGATCGAATAATCAAGCGAGACGCCGACGAACCCCAAGACAAGCTACGACCCGGTTCAACACGTAAGCTATACCTATACGAAGTGCTTCGATAGGATTAGCAAAACAATCGAGCAACTGAGCTGAAAAAAAGACGCCAAGGCAAGAGACCAAACTGGCCAGAAAGAGAATATCAGACATCCAAGGAAGTATTGCGCACAAAGCACGTCAATGATGGGTTCATAACGACGGCTAGCGTGGAAACTGCGAACGTAGGAAAGAAATTTTCATCATAGGATTGTAGGGTAGGCATCCCAAGGGGAAAATGTAAGCGATAGCAAAAAGAACTTACCATGTATAATTATATACATCGCAGATGCTGTATAATGATAAATTCGAAGTCTCCGTCAAGCTCACATATCGCTCAAGAATCTGTACCTGAGAGAATCTCCGGGTGCGAAAGTGGACAAGAAAATTCGAGAGAGAAAGGCGTCGAGCGTCTTGGCAAGTGACTCGTATCCACAATTTGATGCCTCGAATATAGGGCTGCAAATATGAATGCCTGATTACCTGCGATGACCTGGATACCTGGTCAATCGGTTCATCGGTCCATTCCAACTTGAAAGAAACTACTTAAGAATAAGTTGACCTAAGCAACATGCTACAGACTCTTAAGGTGTCGCCCATCCTTTCTAGGTTCATGTTCTCATAGCCTTGCTCACTAAGTATTCTATATTAGTAGAAACATTGTTGCGACGGAGTTCTCCTCTATCCTGGCGCCTCACCATTTCCATCCTCTGAAGGGCTCGAATAGCCTTTGCACACAACACAGGAAACCCACGCTGAGGAAGAGCAAACGGTTTCACTTCTGTTTGGCGACAAGGCCGCCTAAACTCGGCATGAAATCCTCTCGAGGTGGGAGTAGGCGCGGAGAGGGGAACGTCGTCTGTACAGGGTCAATGTAAGCCAGTAGAATTTACCAAGGCGATTTGGACATATCTCATGCTGATGGGTTTGGGCATGCCACTTCTATCGTTCATCCATAGTTCATCGTCGCCTGCAATCTCAAGTCCTTTGATTCGCCGCCAGTTAAGTTTAATTACCTCAATCCCGATATGTCCGCTGCCTCCAACAAGCAAAAGGTTCATGGCATCGCGCAGTATCTGAAGAGTTTCACGTTTCTGGCACACCAAGATGTGATCTTCTTATCCTGGGACTCGAATGCCGACTCTCCCAGCGGGTCGGCATGTCAGTGAAGAGGAAGTGGATTTGAGACAAGGTACATTCTGAAAATGAGTCTGGCCACGAAATTGAGTTGTCAGGATAGCAGTCTCAACGTGTTGGAATCGAGCGGAGTAAGGGCGCCCATCATGTTGAAGAAAAGCTCGAGTATAAGAGAAGAAAAGAGTGTAGTGGACAGCTTGAGGACGGAAAGAACAGGTGAATGGTAGTGTGAAGTACCCAACCTCAAGCTGCAACCCCGGCCAGCATAGGCTCGCTTTCAAGAGACCTTGAGCCCCAGGAAGGATGTTGACAAACTGCAATGTACTTCGGTCCCTTGGAAATACCCGTTTTCGTGCTAGATTCTTGGCACTGGGCTTGATTTATTCGACGGTAAAGCTGCTTTCAGATGCGTTTGAGGGGGAGAAGGCATTGCTACCTGGCGTGCGTGGCAGATTATGTGTCAACAGTGTAATCCCCGAAGATCCAGGCTATTATAGACTCTCGAGTGACTGGCGACTGAGGCAAAACCCCACAGCTACCCCGGATCCCCGCAATTCCGGGAGTTGGAGTGGAGACTGAACTCAATTAATGGACGGACACTACATACGCCCAGGCAGTGTTGACGCGAACTCAGGAGGCTTGTCACTTAATAAATAGACGCTGCATCCTGAAACAACAAACATATTAATTCTCCAAGCGAAACGCAGTTTTTAAATGGCTGCACCACCCCGACTGAAGCCGACAAACATGCAATGTTACGTTCAGACATCCACCCCCTGAGAGAAGACACCCAGTCGCGTGAAACGACAAATGCATACCCCGCGCTCACGGTCACAGTATGTATGTATCATATCATGCGTACCCTTGACAGGTGTCGTCAGGGATATCCAGCCTATCCAGCGCATCGAAAGAGTGTTCCATAAAGGTAAAGCCCTGTCCCAACCCCAGGGTCTCTGATTCGATGCCAACGTTGCCGTTCAGGTCTTGCCCCCGGAGCGCCATGACCTCCGTGTCGAAGAAGATCAGTCGAGTAGGAGGCCATTAAACCCCGGACTGAGTTTCCCACTGGGCCGCAATGCGAGACTCACACCACCAATCAACCCTCCTGCTACCGGCCTGTCTTGATGGCGAGGCTCCTGTTCGGGAAAAGGTGTAGGGCATATGACCTACTATTTGCCCCCAACCCTGGATCTGGCTGCCACTCAAGCTGGCCTTATTTGCCGTCTGGCCCTCTTCTCTTGTCTTACCCCGCATGCATAATGTATGACATGGAAGGCTGCGGCCTGCTTAACCCTGCTATGGGCGGGTGTAGGGAGAGTTCCAGTACATAAGGATGTTGCAGTCGAGTAACCTGACTTGACCCCTTAGGCCTCTTTGACCTCCGCCACTGAATACAGCATCTATAGCTCTTCAAATACACGAACTACAAGCCTACGTCTAAAATATAAGGCTCTTGATCAAGAGAAAATCTCTTATATCAATCATGTCTTCGAATCAAATCATGCAGGCCCTCCTGTCTCTCCCTGCTCGCTCCAGAGCCCAGATGGGCAACTGGAGAAACAGAGTCTTCTCTTCAGGTAGGTAGACAAGACAGACCGTCTACACCCTTTCTGCCGTCCTAAAGTCAGTCTGAATGTCATCTAAGTCTAACCTATCCTGAATAATAATAACAGAGAAACGCAAGAAAGAGCCTCAATTGCTGCGAAGGTCGCTCAACGTCCACAGACCTGTCTGGGCCACCGCTGGAGGTGCCGCTTACACTACCATGGCGGCCGTCTATATCGCCTCAAGGTGCATGCGGCATCTAAGATAGTCGGCTCACCGAGCGATGTCAACGTCTGCACTTGTCCCGGCCGCCGTAGCCCTAGTGATATATCTGTCATGATGTCACCTTTCCATCCTCGTTTCATCAAATACTATGTCTGCGAGGTGGTGCAAGAGCTTCGTTGGCTTTTCTATATACTCTAGGACCCCCCATGACATGACTGTGAGATTCCGCATGAAGTCTGCATTGATGATCGTCGTCGTCGCCGTCGTCGTCGTTGTCGCTCTGCTGTCGCTAGTGTCGCCTGAACTGTCTTTCCTTCCCTGTCTTGCGATGTTCTATCTTTATTTCCCTTCTTTTTGGCTTGCTTTTCGATTTGTTTGGGCCGTCGAGGATAGGCCTCCTTTCTGTCTTGAATGTGTCGTGTCGCTCACTTGCATCGAGGTGGATACAGAAGATAGTGAGCATTGGCCGATGCTGGGGTTATGCTGTCCAGGATACATGAACAAGAATACAGTTGCATGACTCTTTGTGTTCAAGTGAGCGATGTACATTTCTCCTACGATGATAAGTCAAATTCCCTTAGGCAAAGCTGGAATCAATCTACATTGTAGACCATTATCCTTGGTCTTGACTCCAGATGATTGCCTAACTAATACCCGATTGCCAAGTGGAAGTGAAGTTACAACTTCAGATGTCAGATGTGATCTCCTATGTCTCCCAATGTTCCCAACAGTTTCAAACAGATCCATGCTATGGTCCACTAAAGCTAGAAAATACATGCCCCATTTCACCACCATCCAGGGTTTGTAAACGGAGCGGGACATTTCCAAATCTGAACAACCCGAACCAGCTTTCTCCACGGATGTTCCTCATGAGGAAAAAAGACAATCGGTCATCTAACAGCTTCAGGCGTGACACTCTCACGAGCAGCTGGGACACCCACATCCTCTCTACCCAACCTCCTCCTCCGGGTCCTCTTGTTCCCAACTGCGACTGAACACCTCATTGAGGGCTTCTTGGAACGTTCGACAGTTCATGTCGATCAAACCCCTCTTCTCTTTAGCTCCGGGATTTTTGATGACAGAGACAAGGCATAGGTATCTATGCACATCAGCCCTGACGCATGGCAACGGCCAGAACAAAGATAGAAAAAATGTAGAAACCTCTTACTTATTTATCTCCATCAGATGAATCATAGTCTCGTCGTGTAGGATGACATGGCTTTCTGCCTCTAGCATCTGTTCTCCCTTGGGCCTGCGTTCCGGATGGTCCCAGGAGTACAATTCTGAAACGTCCACAATGACATCGATGTAGTCGGAGCACATCTCGTAACTAGCCATATCAACAGGTCGAGTATCAGACGCTATGTATATCTTGCTGAGAACATCGAAGAGATAAGTCTTTTCGAACCCGCAGTTGTTTGCTAGCGTGTTTATCAGGTTTTCAAGAGTTGAGAGATTCGGGATAAGCTTCTGGATGACTTTGCTAAAGGCCTCGAAGACAGAGTAGTCATAGATGGAGGTGAGATAATAGTGAACCGGAGCATTTTCGTACCCAGCATCACTGAGCTCGTCTGAAATACGCTGGACGATGTCCTGGAATGTGTCTGTACGGTACTCATCTGAAAGCCCGTCTACCTTGTGGATAAACACTTCAATGTTAATGTTTGGATAGTACTGCTGGACGGTCAAAATCGTCTGACTGAGACGTGAAACAGAGTCCAGGTAGTCATCCTGCGCATCGATAACCCAGACAAGCGCACCCAGGCCAGCGAAAATTTCCTCGAGATCAAATGATGGTTCGAGATACTCTAGCTGGCCAGGGAAGTCCCAGACTTGAAAGTCCATAAACGAGCTGAGACACGAAATGAGTATAGAACTTGTCAAGGAGCACCTGAATACTCACTGAATAGATTCCTTCTGAATGCGGGTTGTTGACTCCAAGAAGAGCGTTTCATTCGGTGGCATCTTGTGGAAGACAACACTTTCGATCGAAGACTTGCCACTCCTGCAAATAATCAATAAGGGCTGTCTAACTTAATAGGAAGCGATCATGTCATGATACCGGCGGAGTCCCATTAGAAGAAGGCGAGGCTTTGCATTGTGTGCCTTGGTGCTAGAGAGCTGCCCTGCATTGCTCCCTGCTGGTGACGTTAATGTGTGGTTTGAGACCTGCAGCACATGTCCAAGGTTTAGCTGAGATGCCACTCTGAAAAGGATGCATCTTTGATCTCTCAGGAGGGTTTCATAAAACAGCAGTAGCAACAGAAAGATCAAGTCAATAAGCAAGAGAACAAGCAGACAGGAATATCACCTGTTAAAATAAACAAAGCCTCAGAAGTATAATAGCAGAAGCATCTAACAAAGGATATTTCAAATTGTGCAAATTAGCATCATGTTTGTTGGCATGATTAATCACAGTCAGTACATCTTTCATGATCCAAGACCAGTATTTGAGTTGCGATAAATTCCTTACTTGCAGAATCCATTGAAGACATTTCATGCACAGAAGAATAAAATGGAAACTGAATATATGCAGCACAAATACTTGGCACTCCTTTCTATCAAAAAAGATCCAGGAGAAAGAAGCAAAAGAAAAGCCTCTAAATGACAAACCCATACAAGGTTCCATGTGTATGTTTCTTCTATTATCAGTGAACAAAAGCAGGCACAAATTCCCAAGATACCAGGAATGCGAAGAGCTTTGACAAAATAAAAATAAAAACATAATCTTACCTCCATGGGTCCACTCCACACAAATACCTTACAAGTACTTGAATAAGACGATAGAAGTAGAGGAAATCGGGCTGGGGTCAAAGCAGCACTGAGAGCAAACTTGTATATGGATATCTCAGATTGACAGTGTGACCAGGGTGTTAGAGACCTGGGGATATCGAACAATTCCCTGGACACTCGTGAGGCTCAAAGGAAAAAGAGAATGGGGAAAAAGAGAACGGCTGTTCTTTAGATATCCCAGTTCATAGCCATGGTTGATGATACTAACAGCTATCCGTTGGAAGATCCCAGTGGAGAGAAGTCCTGAAGCTGTAACCTTACTCGTGAGTCGCGGTTAGGTTGGGTCGGATTCGGAAGCTAGGAGCCAAGCCACCCCCTGGTCAGCAGCGCAATGAAATAAGCTGCAGATAGAGAAGCAAATTCAATAGCTTCGAGGTGGAACTGTTGAGGATGAAGACGAAAAGCAAGAGAAAAGATTGTAGCAGAATACGGGGGGCGATGGAATGAAAAGAGATGAATGAGCACAGAGAGAGAACACAGATGGAGGTCATGGGAAGGTTTGGAGCCTGAGGCGGGAACAGTCTTGGCATTCGCCTCATCTGCTGTACGTCTCTCCCCAGTTCGCCCTTCAACCGATCTTTCCCCCATCTGCCACGTACCTCTTAACACTGCCCGTCCTCCTCCTATGTGGGTCATGTCAGTCAGATGCATAAGCATCGCGAGCGCCTTCAGCAACAATTCTGTGGCAAGAAAACAGTGCAATGCACATCAGGTTACATAATCGATGCCTAACTACCATACAGGATAGCATAGTTAGCCTCTGTTGAGATTTTGAGACTCCTCCGATCCTTTGTACAGGGGACATTTCGCATCATGTAATGTTCCTGGCTGCCAGTCATTGGCATGGGTAGAAAGCAACAGAAGAAGGGGAAAGGAGCAGGATCTAACAAGATATCAGCCAGTCTCAACATTGGCCATTGTTTCATTGTTCCACAATGAAAAAGGAAACTTCCTTCTATAATAATGGAGACAGAACAAATGCCAAGTGTGAGCATAAAGGATGCCCTCTTTCTTCCGGGCATCCGCAGTGTGTAAAGGCATTGGACGATAGAAAACCAAGGGATCTACTATTCCAATGCCAAATTTTTGGAAAACAATGAGTTCTGATTAAAAGGCACACCTGCTACATCTTTGACATCTGCTGTACATACTCCTATAAATTCATGCATCCTGTCTACATTATCCACGGCCATGAAGGTACTTCAGAGTCCTTTCTAATCTGCAGCATCATTCTGAGTTTTCCCAGAATATGGATCTCAAGTCATCAATTGAAAGGCGGTATTGGAGACAGCATGGCAGCCTTGAAGATGAGCCCAGCGAACCGCGCAATACTACCAAGACATTGGCAGAAGAGCTGATTTCCTGCGGAGAAGACCTTTCATTTATCGAAGAATTCTCTAACTCCAAAAACGCAACCGTGAAACCAGAAGGCCCGATTCCGAGAGACCCTGACAAACGCCCCAAGGCTCGTTTAGGAAAGAGATTCTTGCATGCAGTACATGTCAACACCCAAGTAGGAAAGGAACATAGTGAGAACAGGAACGCTGAGGGAGTTGGACAGCAGAATCCTGGCACATCTTCGACGGCTCAGCTGGGGCAGCTCAAGTCTCAGATGGAGAATTTGGTAGATTCAGAATCCACTCCCGGTACTGAAGGTAACGGGAAAAATCTGGTTTAAATACCTAGTGCTCTTCTGCCCCCTGTCTCTTCTTGGGGAACGACATTATCCTTGGTTAGAGAACTAAAACAGTACCTAGGTAGATAGCACTCAATAGATGTTGCTAGTTGGATAGGACATGCAGCCGGCACTGTAAGATAAGTTAGTACGAACCCATGACACATCAGGTCAATCTACCACGGCGAACTGCCTGGTTCTTTGTCTTCTCTGTTGAATCTCTGCCTAACCACATCTATGTTCTTGAAACAAAGGATTTAAGGATTTGGTGCTTGTGCAAAACAATCCCTCCATGATAGGAGAAGGCAGCGATAAAAAAGATTTTGGATTAACAAACGTATATATCACAGTGTTCTTAATATTTTTGATTCTGACCCTTCTGAGAGAGCCCGGACTGCGCGTTCTGTTGCAGCTTGACAGCAGTCCACAACTCCAACCAACAGTTGAAGAAGGTCGGAGTCCTCCGATGTCATGAACCTTCACCGCCTTCGCGCCCAACGGCACTTCCCCGATCCCCTCCATTGAAGATCCCTGCATTTTCAGATATCCCCCTCAAGCTCGTCGTGTCCAGTAACCAAGACCCTGGTTGAGTCTATCCGACCGGCGAATCTCATTTCTTCAATGACAACCCTTATTCCTCGGGAGCCGTACTCCCCAGAGGAGCTCGAGCAACTGTATCCGAAGGAACTGCAGCTCCAATTGGTTCAAGTGGTACGTTTCGCCGCGCGGTAGTCGCAGTCTCTTGAAATATGAGAACTAATAATTACCTTCTCACATAGTTTCTTCGTCATGGTGAGAGAATCTTGTGTGGTTCTATTGATCGATCCGCTCACTAACGACTATCTAGGGGAACGAACTCCCGTCTCGTCGCGGTTTCAGAATGTATGGTGCCAACTTCCTGCTTCGACGCGGTGATGGAATTCCTTTTCCCACGCTAACATCATAAAGACAGGCCTTTCGCCATGTAAATATCCTATCAATTGTCTATGTGCCGTTCTATAACATATGATTGACCCTTTTTCTTGCAAGATTGGCCCTACTGCAATGTAGCCACCCAGATGGTCCAGATGGCAGCCAGCAGACAGGATCTCGGAACATGGAATAACTTTCAATGGCGAAGGAGGATGGAGACCCTTGGACAGAGAGATGAACCTGTGGTCGCATTAGGTCCAGGAGGGGCAATAGAGGGTATCTGGCAAGTCGATTGACAACATCGAGCGGAAATCACAAGCCAACCTATTTTGTTCTGGGCTAACAAGTGGAATGAAAAAGCCAGCATGGTGAATTGACAGATCGAGGACGGGAAACCACGTATTCGCTAGGCCAGCGGTTAAGGCATCTTTACGTCGACCAGCTTGGGTTCATGCCCAAGGTTAAATCTAACACGGATGACATGTATCTTCGTACCACGCCAGTGCCCCGGGCCCTCGAGTCACTCCAGCAAGTTTTCTGGGGAATGTATCCATCCGATGCTCGGACTGCTGATCTCCCACCCCCGGTAATTGTGGGGCGTGCTGTATCTGAGGAGACGCTGTTCCCCAATGAAGGAAGCTGCCCCCGTTTCAGACAACTGGCTAGGCTCTTTGCACAACGAGCAGCTGATCGGTGTGCGTGAGCCCTTTTATGCTCCGGATTCTGAACCGATATTCCCGGATGAAGACTGATCAGCCTCCAGGGAACAATACCGACGAAATGGGATACTTGAACAGTATTTGGTCGAAGTGGATGCCCGCTAGCTCACCCGTCATTGCTGTGGACTCTAAGCCTCGCCTTTCTGGAATAATGGATACAATTAATGCAACAGATGCCCACGGACCAGATACTAAGCTTCCAGCCGAATTCTATGACAAGAAAGCTAGGTCAATCACTGATAAAATTGCCGTGAACGAATGGTTTGCTGGGTACCAGGAAACCAACGAGTATAGGAAACTCGGTATTGGTGCTCTTCTAGGAGATGTTGTAGACAACATGGTCATTACATCTTGCACTGGAGGCTGGTATAGTGAAACTATAACCCCAGAAGCTTTAACGAAGGGCAAGGCGATTAAATTCGCTCTCAGCGGCTGCCATGATACCACTCTGGCTGGCATTTTGAGCAGTATTGGCGGCTTCAAAGACGAGAAGTGGCCACCATTCACCTCGTCGATCGCCATCGAGCTCTTTTCTAAGGCGGGTGGAAGCGCTGCTGTCGACGAGGCTCCTAAGAAGACTGGTTTCCTGTCGTACTTTACTCGCTCTTTGTCTTCTTCAACGAAGAGAAATCCTTCAGAAGTCGCCCGTGTTCCTATCGATTCTCTACCAGAATCGACCAAGAAAGAGCTAAAGAACCATTACGTGCGAATCAGGTACAATGACAAGCCTATACGGATTCCCGGCTGCGCAGCGAAGCCCGAAAACCACCTTCCCGGTGACGAGACCTTCTGCACCCTGGAAGCCTTTAAGACGATCGTGGACAAATTCACTCCCAAGGACTGGAGGGAGGAGTGCATCCAAAATATTGGTGATGGTTTGTTCGGGAAGGATAACCGGTTCAAAGAGGAGGCTGGCTTCTAGGGTTAGTAATTTTGGATGTAATGTTGAGATTTAATGGCCCCTATCTCGATTTGCCTTTTTGCTAAAGTTGATTTAAAAGTCGATGTTTATTCGTTTCAAGCACATGGTATAATAAGTAGGCTGAGACAGGTACAGATAGATTAGAGCCTGCGGCATTATGGCTAATATTCACTTGGGCTTACTCGAGACCGTCGGCATGTCTCAGCATCAAGGAGCAAGGCTCAATTCGGGTCCCACAATTTCTCCACATCGCCTATTAGGTCGCTTTTATCATCACTATTTTCATTATCACCATTATGGCTTACTCGAGCTTGTCATCAAGTTCTCTCCTTTTCATTTAACATGTCCTCTAACCTCACGTCTTTTAATTTGTCTGGTGTTGCTGAGGTAAACCACCCGGCAGTCTGTAGGAACAGTGTTGAGTCATAATTGGAAAAGTGGCCCTTGCAATTTGACTCAACTGAGAATTGACTCACACGGCTGCTCTGACACACAACATGGAGAAGCTCAGATGTGTCAATTGCGAGAGCACAGCCTCTATAAGGTCCGAGAGCATCAGAGTGCGATCATACTTTGTCCAATTAGATGGCGCAACTTTTCTTTGAATGAAGTGCCTGTCTACATAATCACAGCGCTGTACGGAGTTATCTGACAAGCTGACGGGTAGTCAGGTCACTTCTCCCCCAGGCAGAACTGGGATAATTGCCGATCCCCTGACTGTCTTCGAGACGGCTTCCTATAATTACTTCGACATGTCTTTCCAGCAGGACCTTGCCTCGGATTATCATAAATACATTGAATTATTCGGTGGTATTACGTGTGTTTTGTTGTCATGGCTTCGAATATCGCTGCTACTCCAGAACCTGACGACCACATGGTTAATCCGGGGGACCAGGTCAGCAACGAAAAAGGCACAACACCCCCGACATCTCCACAAAAGCAGGGCCGCTCCCGATCTTCCAGTTCCCTCCTTGTTGAGCCATCGCAGGGGAACGAGCACAAGTCATCTCAACCAGACTCGAAAAAGGAGAATAGGCTACGGCCTGCATCGGGTATTTGAAGTTGTGCTGCTAGGAAGACTGACGGATATCATGCTAACGACCTGAATACAGATGTCATAAATCGCATCGTCTGGGACGATCAATTCGATGCCGACGAGTACGTGGTCGGATATGTAGATAGGTTTGAGGGTTGTCAGCAGTGGAGTCTGAATGCGTGGAAGAAAGACACCACCGACGAGGAATTTATTCCTCAGCACCGCATCCTCTACATTATGCGCGCGAAAGACAAGGAGGTTGTCTGGGATAGGAGGAGGAGAGTCGATAAGATCTTCAACAGTGGCAATTCTGCTTACGATGAGTTATCGTGGTTCTATTAAGATTTAAATTGTGTTTGGTGGAGGGTCGTTCTTTACTTTGTCTTAATAATATTTTGCGATGTTCCTTCTCCATCCAGAGCAGAGCTGATGCTGGTCGCTGCTTCTCTTTATGGAGTGCGTACATTCATTCCAGTGCCAAGTCCACACCTGTTCCTTCCTGATCCGTGCTGCTACGTTTCTGCTTCTTCTAAAGGGTGCTGCCTCCAGTATCCCTTAACAATGGAGTCAACTCTTCAGGCCAGTCCTCAGCCCCGTGCCGATTGACAGCCAGAACAGGACGTTGAGCTTTCACCCCCTCTGTGAGTAAAGCAAAATGCTAACCGGCCTCTAACTCTGAGAGGATTACACTGACTGATAATAAGACTTTGGGGATGGATCTCTCCATTTGGGGTAGAACGCAGAACTTTTCATGCTCGTCTGAGAACTCCATACGCCCGATCCCAAGTCTCGAATCTCCCGCAGGGTACCATATGTCGGCCACGAAACTGGCGAAAGCAACGCTCAAGCAGAAAAAGATGTCTGATCGCTTAGTTGAAATGCCGCCTCCATTCCCAGGAGATGCAGACACTGGCGATCGCGTGCACTTCGACACAAGACGCTGGGGTCTGGTCGAAGCTACACCAGTCCATGTCCCGCACGCAAGCGTCCGGGAAGGCGAGGCTTCCACGAAGAACATAATAAGCCAGCATCTGAAAAGTGCCTTTCGTACTCGCGAACAGCAGGGTATTCGCGAGCAACAGGATTCGCCAAAGACAGAGGACAATGAAGAGCCTGTTACGGTTTTCGAGATCCAGTCGAATATGAAAGTACGTTCCTTGAACGAAACTACCGGGCCCGGTTAAAGAAGTACCATTGTTCTATAGATTGTGTGCGCTCACTCCAGCTGCAGGTCAGGGAAGAGGAATATTACCTCATCTCGAATCTTTCGTCTCGCCTAGCTCAGATCTACCAACGGTCAGAGGAATATATCATGGTCTCTATTCAGCAGGACGTATATATTCGCTTCGCGAGCACGGCACTTCCCGCCTATCTGATGAAGGTGTTCGCGCTTCCTGATCTGATAACCCCGATGACGAACCGGCGGAACACGCCCCTGCTCCAGTCCGCTTTGGAGGATATATTCCACGTTCCGGCTGAGCGAGGAGTCATAATTTTCACTTCAGTACCTGGGTATAACTTAGCAACTAGTAACACCATTTTGATGGACCAGAATCCACTACCTGAGCATAGTTCTCGGGGTGGGAGCTCTGGAATCCTAAGGACGATCTCGCGATCTATGAGTAGAAGACTCAAATCTGGCAGCGGTCAAAGTGCGCCGTTGTCCACAGCGACAACTGCATCATGGGATTATCAGGTGAATCCTCAAGGAGAACAAGGGGTGGCCTCCGAAGAAGACGATCGGGCTGGAGAGGCTTCGAACACGGAAGAGAGTTCTCGAGGAGTAAAGAAGACTAGGAGTGTACGGCATTTCTTCTCTCGTCGACTATCAGAGCTTGGATCCTTGGGTGACGTGCAGTGAAACGGGACGCCAGATGCTGCCTTGGTAACGTTGGGTTTTCGCAGGGCAGCACATTCTAGTGCTACGAGCCTGTCGAGAAAGAAGCTACTTGTTGATTTTACGCTGGAGAGTCAACCTGAAAGGTTGAACTGTATGGTTTCTAACGGCTTCACCTCTCCATTAGCATTAAACTGTATACTTAGTGGTTGAATAGTTACTAGCCTGTATTTATTCCAGAACGCCGCCAAGAACGACAGCCTAGAATGCATGTTTTGAAGCTTTATGTTTGACCAAAACCTCCACATTGAGTACCCCACACGGTCTCCGTGCCGTGCAAGGTCTCAAGCAACGGAAGCCGACGAGCACACAGAAAGACCAGTCCGGACACGATGGACCCGTCTAGTGATCATTCTAAGATAGTTGAAGTCCAGGGCGACTTATTCGAAGCACCAGATGGAGCAGCTCTGATTCGTGCGTGACTTTCTGTGGGCAAGTTTGGGAAAACGAAATTGCTGACATCGAATTTCAGACGCTTGCAATGCGCAAGGCTCTTGGGGGAAAGGGATCGCTAGAGCCATGAAGACAAGGGTATGTGCTGTTCGCAGGTGTCCTCTTGGATCGTTCTATACGATGTAGTATTATGCCATAGAAACAAACTGTTCTATTTCGTTTCATGGTTCTGAAGCTTCAATTACTGGCTGTGTCAGTTCGGGCTCCTCTCTCTTACCAAATGACCCAGTATCCCGCCGCGTTCACCATCTACCGCTCACACTGCCAACGACTCTTGTCGAATCCCGCATTCAGAACAGTGTCGTCCTCAACGTCAGATGTAACAGCAAATAGCGATCTGAGTCCCAGAGCCAGGACCATTCGATCACCAGAAGGAACCGCCTTTCTCATACCCCCGCAAGAAGACGACTATAAGAGCCATCCAAACGGCAAGAAGCATTGGATTGTATGTTTATTCACGTCTCGTGGATTCGGGAGGAGGCTCAGTTCCCGTGCGGTTATATTAAGCAATACCGTTCTTGCTGTGAGGGATATGAAGGCACAACTTGGTCTGCTGAGGGAGGAGTGGGAGAGTGGGGAGGACGTGAGCACACCTGCTGAGTTGTGGTCGTGTCGGTTTAATTCTGGCCTCTTTGGTGTTCCCTGGGAGCTCTCGAGGAAAGTCTTGGTTGATGAGGGTTTGAAAGTGACTGTTGCTTTGTGGGAGTGATATGTTTTTTTACTGAAGTACAGAGACGCATCTATTGGGGAAAGTTGTTGTATGGGGATATATTTGCCTTCCATCCTTCGAGCCTAAATCAAGATAGGGGATGAGAAGTCAGCCACGGAAGACAGGCAAGTCGGCCAGACAGGGGATACGATGGAAGTATGAACTTCATAATCTTCCGGAGGTGAAAGACTTTCCCATCCAAAAACCCGTTAGGGTTCCCGCGGATAGAGCAAAAGGGCAGAAAGTAAACAGAAAAACAAAGTTGACCAGTGCCGGGCTCAATCCGGCGACCTCCTCGGTGTTAACGATGCGTGATAACCAACTACCCCAACCGGCCAATGTTCAAAGGACGGCCCCAAGAGTGTATCAAGAGACAGAGCAGTATTGTCGTTCAATTAGGACGCCGCCTTTTGCGCGACCGCCACGATATTCAGTTACTATTCCCTTTTTTTTTTTTTCTTCACTGGGTTAGCCGAATATTTATTAAATGTCCAGTTTATCTAGAAAGTTGGCCCCTTTGCTCAGTCTTATCATCCGTACTGATATTGTTTACTTATAACTGGATCGACTGGCAACTGGCAACTGGCGACTGGATATATATAGTCCGCTGGTAGTACTAACCTGCCTCTCGATGGAAATGACATTGATAAATGGGTATGTATCAGTTCAACCAGGGTCAGGAGTGCAGATGGAGCAGCGGTACCGCAGCTATTGATAATGCCTGGATACTCCCAAATGTACGTATGTAGATTTCGACCATAGCCTGTCTGCTGATTTTCGGCTTGGACCACACTAGATGCATATTAGATGTGAGGTGCTGAGGAGGGCTCAACAGTACCCCGAGTGTCCTAACCCCATCACCCCGGACGAAATGTCATACAATATCATATCCTGGAAAGGCGCAAAATACGGGCGAGAGTGTTATTGATGGAGCGCTCGCGTGCTACGCGAGCTCGGGGCCCAGAAAGGACGTCGTTGGTGTCCCACAACGTATATGGCTAATACAGATCTTCTCGAAAGCTACGGTAGGTGGGCTAGGTTTTCTTAAGGTACACAATCACGAGGCGAGGCGAGAAAAGGTGCATTGGATTTTGCTATAGCTCAAAAACCATGGTACGACTGAATTGTCGACATAGAGGGAAATCGGGTGAACGACAGGTGGCAAATGGGTTGCCATGCTGCTGCTTATTAAGCAATTAGGCGGACCAGAGTTCTTAATCATGGCCGGTTGGAGTAGTTGGTTATCTCGTATCGCTCACACCGATGAGGTCGCCGGTTCGAGCCCGGCACCGGTCACTTTTTTGCGCCCCTCGGTTGAGAGGCCCAGCTGTCTTTTTTGAGCTGCTTATGTCATCCACTATGATCCAGCTGTACGGTACGCAATGGGTGTTGTCACTTACCTACCTACCTACCTAGGTGGTAGGTAGGTAGTGTTGCGGTAAGGGAGTTGTATAGGATTTAAATGACAACTAACCCGTGTTGTTGACTACCTAGGCAGGTTATCTATGAACAGAGTAATTGACCTCACCTAATACGAAACTTGACTGATATGCCTGGAAGGAGGGATAGGGCAGATGAAAGCCGACCATCTTAACAGTACAAGAAATTCGCCCCACAAAACAAGATAAGTATCCCACGATGTCTGTCATCCTTTCGTCGTAGCACGCATACGGCGTGGCCGTGAAGGTCCAGAAGCAGAATAAGCGGCGATACGGTTCTGCCTAGTCAGAGAATGATTGGGCTGGATTCAAGCACTGGGTTAGATGCACGATGTCGAAGAGGGACGCAGGAAAAACTCGCAGACGTTGTTCCGCATCGTAACGGAGCTCATTGTCTGCTTCCAAAAAAAAAAAAAGAGAGGTTTCGGTCGCATTTAGGGCCGTCTTCCACGCAGCAAAGAACGTCTAGATTCTTTACCACCTTCCAGATTGGAGCCTCAAGCTGTCTTGTCTAGATTATGCATCCAGTTGAATACCTGCCAGGGGTCGTCTGCGGCCCAGATGATGGGGACGGGAAGTGCCAAAGACCAGGAAGTCTTTCAAGTGATCTCCACAGTATGTTTCGAATAGTAGCGGCGAATTTGATGTAGGAACAAACAAATTGATCCGACTCCCTGGACCAGAGATGTAGTTCAGAGTGTGTGCAGGATATTATCCGCCTCTTCCGAGTTTTATTGCAGGAGGAGCTATTCCTTAAAGTAGCTACGCGATCCCCATTTGCCGCTTTGACCATTGTACCGAATCCGGCCTGCATCCGCTGTTCTGCGTGTCGTAAAGGATAGTTGTTGAAGCATACTAGGTGTCTAAGTGTCAAGGCGCATTCTGGCTCCGGCGAGTAAACGGCGAAGCGCTGCGCAATGCCACCCTAGACATTCATGGGCCGGCAATACCCGGGCCTCGACAAAGATCACGCAGCGCCAAAGCAACGAGAACAGAAAACTGCACGACTCCTGACATATAGTTCGACCAATGGAATATTCGGTGCCTCCGAAGACCGCTGGTAAAGTGATAGCGTCTTGCACCGGCAAGGGCTGCATCCGGTATAGGACTGGATAAAGAAGCACGGATCAAAAGTCCAAAACCAGCTGCGGAGCCATCTTCTCAAGGTCTTCGACCTATCCACGAAACCAAAACCGTTATCATAGATTCTTTACGCTAGCCGAGAGAGAATAGAGAAACATACCTCCAAAAACCCATCACCAATCGTCCTCCCGCCCAAACCCAGGCCACCTTCGCTTTCACTTCGCTCGAATGCGGCTCTTGCTAAAGCTTCTCTCACAAAGATGTCCACATATTTCGCCACGACCTCGTTCGCATTCTTGGCAATTTTAGTCTTCTCACTCTGGAAATGTTGATGTAGCAGCCTTGTCAGTAGTTTTGGTGGAATGGCAGGCTCGCTTGACATCACATCGTCATCTTCCTTGTTGCCAGTGATGATCTCTGCGAGCACGTATTCCGGCTCTTCAGACGACAGGGAATTCTCTCGGGTAATGGAGCTCGCGGACTCAGAAGCAGATTCTCCCTCCGAAGCTGACGCTGAAGATGCCTCCATAGGCTCTGGAGATCTCTGACGCCGCAAAGTAGTCGATTTGCGAGACAAGGCTTTTGACCGTGGCGCTGAGCCTATTTCTGCGCGACCTTTAGCCTTTGCATTGGATTTGGACGCGGTTGACGGTCCAGCGCCAGTAGAGGACGTTCGAGGACGCGGTGGATTGAATGGAAGACGTTTATTCTTCTGCGATTGTCGGCGTTCTAGAGGCATCTTCAAAGAGTGGAAAAACCATTCAGTTCACTACTTTGGAGCGTCTTGATTGAGGAGCGTGTCTGGTCTAGTAAGTTGGGCTGCGCTTCGCTGGAATTCGCGCTGACGCGCCCCGGAGGTCGATCGAGAAAAACCTCGACAAGGATCCTCGAAAGTTATTCTATGTCGGCTTCCACAACAACAGCCCCTTTCGGTAGTTGGTTATCACGCATCGTTAACACCGATGAGGTCGCCGGATCGAGCCCGGCACTGGTCATTGCTTTTTGCTTTCTTGTCTTTCTCTGTTCCTCACTCCTAAATTGCGATAATTAATAACTTGCCATTGCCTCAAGTCTCATTGATACAATATACTGCTCCGCAGTCGTAGCATCGGCCACCTCTTTATACTTACTGATCGCCCTGGTCGGACAACGGACTGCTCTTTCCGTAATCTGCAGAGCCCGAGCTTTCCCTTTTTTCTTTCTATTTTTGTTCTTCCTAAGACATCTCTACCAAGATGAATGATGCGACCACTTCCCTGCTCACGGAGCACTTCAGTTACACTCCTTTGGTCAGTAATCCACGCGTGTCTCTGACCCCGCGGCTAACAGCTTCGATCAGTCCTTGATAGACGATGTTATCAACTCTGTCAATAACCTAATCTACCAAGCTATCTCCAGTCTCGAATCCGGCTTACTGTCAACCCCTCCGGAACGCCTGGGTTTCTCCCATTCAAGTAACGGCTCTACCATTCCCGACACCGATGAGGACGGCAATGTTGTGTACCCCGAAGCAAAGCTTGAGATTGAGAATGGATTGCATCAATTGGAGACACTCCTAGAGGCGACTGTGGATAAGGCTTTTGATAAATTTGAGATCTATGTCCTCAGAAATATCCTCACTGTGCCCGAGGACCTGCTGGCTTGGATAAAGTTGAAGCATTATGAGGTACTGTTCTGGCTGTCATTTGATTCAGGAGTGCTCGGTGTTTTCATACTACTGCGTTTGTATGGACTCTAACAGTTGCGCTTTCATACTCATAGGATCTGTCCTTCGACACTCTCCCCGATGCACCGACACCAGCAACGATCCAAACGCAACGCAAGAAGCTGAATGAGACGAGGAAACTGAATCGCTCATTGAAGCAAGAATATGCCAGGAATAACGCTGTAATCTCCCAGTTGAAGTCCGTACTCTCTGCGATGGAAACAGCAAAGGAAGAAACAGACGCGAAGTCGCAAGCTACAACAGGAGGTGCTGCGCGTCCTGACCTCAACCTTTCATTCTTGACGTCTAGTCCGTCTGCGCAACAATTACGTGTCGGTGTCGCCGTGGGACCGAACGCCAAACACACGCCTCTCACGACGAACACCACGTTCATTCTATCCCAGCTCCCCGCGCTACAGGCGACGCTCAGACAGCTCCGGCCCAAACTGGAAACTCTGCCCAAGTCGGCGGACGAGATGGAAGTTAGTTCCGCACTGGATGAGAGAAAGGAATACATAGAGAGCAGAATTAGGCTACATTTGGAGCGCGCCGGGCAATTGGCTGTTGGTAGCGATGGAAATCCTGTTGTTGCAGGTAGAAGGATTAATGCTGCGGAAGCCCAGGCGTTAGAAACGGTCACTGGGATGCTTACGGCAGCTGACAAGAAGCCGGAGTAAGAAACGGAGCACAAGAGTTTACGCAAAGCTGGTTATCAATGGGAAACGCCTGGCCCTTTTTTCTTTTTTTTGAAACGTCAATATGCAACGAACGCTCAAATCCAAGAGAGACTCCATGTTTCCTGATCCCTTCTGAACGGAACGATATCAAAACTTTGAGCATTCAGGATATTTGCGATCTTTTCGCCTTTCTTTTGGAGAGTGATTTGCTCCTTTTCTTCACCCTCCAGGCCGTAAAATGCTCGGCCGAATTTGCTCAAAAATCCTTCGAGAATTCCTGGTGTGATGCTTTCTTCTTTCAAGACACCGTTTTGACAAGCTTGCTCGAACGCATCGACGACGATTTGGGTGGTGTACGGCTGGGTGAACACGCCCGCTGCGATCTTGTCACCGCCGCGCTTGGAGGTAGCAGGATGAGGCGCGCTGTCAGAGCCGAAGAAGAACTTTGGGTTACCAGAAGCAGCGGCCCTTAGAAGCGCGTCACGATCAGCAGGCGTTTTGGCGACGGGCTTGCAGAAACTAAATGGGTCTCCTGCCCAACTGTCGACGATGATGGACAGATGATGAGCTGTGATCGTCCCTGCAACAGTTGGTCCACACTTCTCAACAGCTTCAACTGCAGCAGCTGTCGTGCAGTGCTCGAGGATGATACGAAGCCTGGGGAAGCGGTTGTGGAGTTGAGAAAGGATGGGCAGGAATCGTTCCTCTGCATTCAAAACCGTAATGTCGCCTTTAGAGGGGCATTCGCCGTGGAGGTTCAGAACCAGGCCTTGACGTTCCATTTCCTCAAAAACAGGATAGAACTGGGAATAATCTACAACTCCAGAGGACGAATTTGTGGTAACACCGGCCGGGTAACTTTTGACGCCGGTAATACCTTGTTTCTTGGCCTCAATTATGACCTCGGGCGTGATGCTTTCATGAAGGTAAAGAGACATGAGATAGTTCACCCTTGGCTCAATGGCTTGTAGACGCTTTTTATATTCCAGGGCATGCTCGACAGTGGTAATCGGCGGCACAAGATTTGGCTAAAACATTATAAGAATAAAAATTGTAAATTACCTGAGTTATGCAAAAACTAAATTCTCGTCATCATCAGATTCTTACCATGACATAGACAGCGTTCACCCCTCCTTGCCTAATGGTCGGCACAACCAGATCCATCATCGCCCCGTCACGGAGATGGACTACAGTCATTCAGATCGTCAGCTAGCCCAACATATAGAGGACAGAATGAAATTTAATACAATAGGTAAAAAAAAAAAACAACAACCTCAATCCGAACACCATCTACCCTGTGAACGTACCATGAAAATCGGCCGAAGCGGGGAGCTTGACTCCTTGCAATTTAGACAATGGCATGACTACTGATTCGCCCACAGGGACAATTCTCTTGAAGGAGGGTCGCGAGAGCTTTTGCAAGAAGCTCTTAGTCTGAGATGGGAGTGTCGAATCCCAGTTAGACTTGCGGAGTGCAATGCTCTTTCTTTCACCTGTGAAAAAAGATCTGGTTGAAAAGCGTGGTGTTCTCCACAGAGACGTGGGACACCTCAGGCTCCGATAAGCGGACACTATACCTGATGTGGAGTAGTATATAATGCCCCGGGCCGTTCTATTCTCGAAGGGTATAGGTTTTATCAGCCTGAATGCAACAACCTCTTTCTTCTAAGTGCCTGGCGGTTTCATGGGATTCTGGGCTTGGGAAAGCAACAACTGAATCTATGCGATAATAATGTGTGGGCTGCCTAACACTATACGGTGCCATAACAAGAGTACTTACGGCCACCAGTGTCGGGCAAGCATCACAGCTTCCTAATTAGGAATAACTAAAACTCAACCTTCCTTTATTTATCCATTATTCACGACTGCCTACGCTCACCACCAGGTAGTGTAGGAATGTCATGCCAGTGATGATGCCACTCTAATGACTAGTCCTGCTGCAATCCCAGTAGGTGGGCAGTCGACAGTGTGAGGCGCCTTGCCACTTTTCTACGCTTAACTGTCTCTTTCTGGATGGGCTTAGCAGTCCACAGAGCTGCATCTCCAGCAGGCGCCGCTGAGATGCATCCTGATTTGGGTGTTGGGCTATTATTAGGACGACTTGTCATATTTTAGCCCCCAGGAGAAAGACTGTTCAGAGGGAGGTAAAGGGGATCCGCATTTACGCGCCGCCATGACGTCGACCGTCGACCGTCGACCGTCCACTGTCATCGATGGTTATGACACCCGTCTTTTGGAGATCTTTTTAGAGAAACAAAGCGGAGAAAGCGATCAACATGGTTATGTCCCACCCTTGGAGACAAAGGGAACCTCGTGCAGACCTGCGATCGCCAAGTGGTCTGGCAAAGACCAGTCTTGCTGATTGATATCTAGGCTGCTTTGCCGCCGAGCTGATCCAAGCGCTTGTGGCTGACCATTTCACGAACTCACAATTAGAGTTTCAGGCTGAAGAAGAAGGATAAGGAGCCGCTCTCCGTTGATTCGCTGTTCAAATGGCGCTTTTGCGATCGGCGACCTTTCGTAGCGCTTGCACAGCCCTCTGTAGAACAATGCATTTTGTGCTGATGTGCCCCTGCGTCCGTGCTGTCTAACAGGATGCACCTATCAGAGGTAGTATTTAACTTTTTTTATTTTCGTACTCCGTCTTGCTGTCCACAGTTCCAGGGACCCAATGATAATGATCTGTTAGCCGTCGAGGGTGCTCAGTGGCGTCTTCCATCACCCTTTCAACTACAGCTTGCATTGGAATGAATGAGTGACCGCTCACAGTTCTGAGTTTTGTTATATCGATTGTGAATGATTTCCTTCAGCATGCAGATGGGAAAATCCAAGTTATATGAGTCGGGGTGCCCCCCCATTGCCGCATACATAGCTCGCCCTTCCCCTGGTTTGATTCTCGTTTCGTTCGTTTCTATTTTTTATCTATTCAACTGGTCGTTATTGTTTCTACGATATTTTGTGCTCTCATTCTATCCACTCCTTTCTGCGCTTGGAGAGATTGCTGAAAACGCTTCCAAGTCCAAGTCTTCCACTAGCAATCCTTTTTTTTTTGAGACACAAGCCACTCGATTTGCATAGCGCTTCGTGCCCCTCCCTTCTGATACAATGCCATCCAGCACTAGCTCAACACTATCCGTTTCTTCGTCAAGTCCACGAAGTTTTCCTGCGTCAGATGACGCCGAGTCCGCTTACTTGAAGCGCTCCTGTCTTCTCCACTGTGCTCGGCTCGGCCTGGCATTGCTCACCTTCAGCATTGCCGCTGCAGTCATCGGTTGCGAGGCTGCTCCCTTGAGACATTACAAGGCCACGTCCTCTTATGAGCATGTCTGGTTGTCTTTATGGCCATTGAATTTCGATCTCCGTCCGACAGTCGGACTTCTGTCTTGCGGCTGCATCATCGCATTCCAAAGTCTGTTCTATATTCTCGTTGCTGTTCTTCCCTCGGTTAGTTCTCTCTGCTGTTTCCCTTGCAGACAATTCAACTTGAACCGTGCTAACTAGACATAGCGTCACTCGCACATAAATGCCCTCAACCACCTCGCCGCAGCGTCCGCATTCTCTGGCTTCATAACGGCCCTTGTGGGCGTCGTGTTTGCCATCTACCTCCCTTCCTCCAAGTACCCTAGCGGATTCACTGAAAACGAAACCCTGCAATCCTGGACCTGCAAGTGGAAGAAACCTCTAGATGGAAACACAGCTGGCCCTGATGGCACAGCTCTCCTTCCGCCAGCGCATTTTGCCCGCGACTGCACTGCAAGTCGAGCCGGGTTTGCGCTGATGTGCGTCCTTATCGCGTTGGAGATTGTCATGGCTGTTGCGGCGGTGGCGGGCTATTTGGTTGCACGCGACGTGGCCAAACAGAGACCTGGTAACGGTGTGGTTTCGCAGAGAGTAGATGTGAAAGCTGAGAAGCCATCATCTATTGTCTAAGTTTAAGCAAGGTAGTGAGTTACAGATTGGTTGAAAAGCTGAGTTATACTTAACAGCGAAGATGGGAATTTCAGCACTCAAATTGGCAGGCCAGTTGTGAGGAGAGTGGTCTTCTTTTTGTCTTCTTAGATATTGGAAACAATCTAGTTTGTCCTCATGTTGTGATTCAGAACATTGGAAGCTTATGGAGTTCTTGGTTTGAAAATTGGTATGGTGGATTTAAAAAGTGTCAGTGAAGGTTTTGTTGTAGCAATACCAATAGCAGTACACCTTTACTGGTATCGACAATGCTCTCCTCAGACTAGACATTATGAGCAGACCGGAGAGAGCCCTCTGCACGCGTAAGCGTCACTTTCCCTCCAACGACGAGTCTCTAATAAGAGATTGAGCTCAAATCCCAGGGCTGTTTGAGTTGACATGGTTATACTTGGTGTTGATGCCTGGAACCCAGAAGATGTAGCTACCACTAGTCCCCCAGTGCTGGCTCCTGCTGAAGTCGTCGACGATAGCGTCACCAACGGGGGGGTGACCCGACGGAGTCCGCCAGAGAATCACATCACTGGCACCTGCAGGCCCGAGCTGAGGTGGCCCAGGAATCGAAGCAGCGATGCCGCCAGCGCGGGACGTAGCAATAAATAACCGTTACGATAGCCGCGTTCCACGAGATCGTCGGCTTCGGGGATCCGTGAAGACGTTGAGCTGTCTGTCTAGGAGAAACTGCGACGTAAGTTGCGGGACTCGCTATCTAACTGGGCTAGCGAACGACGACTAAGCTATATTTGGTAAGGGTTGCAACACCCGACGGCCAATCATCTTTCACTGATCTTAATTAATTACATAATCACAAATCCTCCAGTCTTGGCGTTCACGCCGCCCGGCATAATTTCTACAACAATAGATCCGGGGATCTCGCAGTCAACACGCGGCATTTTTATCTCCTCCTTCTTTCGAGGAACGTTAACCTAGGAGTGGGAGCAGGTACCAATGCGAAGATGCCTCCTCTGGTTCCAGACAAAGATACTCTCGATGAACCCTACGATTCAGCCGAAGATGAAGACTTCCAGCTCGACGAAGCCGGAGGCGACGCCCAGGAGGATTCCGACCTGTCCTCTTCTGATACCGAGGAGGGGTTAACGGGCCAGCCCGCGAAAAAGAGGCGCAAGAAATCAGCGAAAACGGGTGAAGAAGCCAAGTCTGATGATAAAGCTCTTGACTCCGGAGATGAGGCGACGATTCGGAAAGCACAAGAAAGGAGAAAGAAGCGGAAGAGCAAGAAATCTGCGGGACGAGAAGAAGACGAAGAAGAAGACGATCTAAACTTTGATGCGGATGAAGATGAAGCTGAAGGTTATCATGGCGGTTTTGTCAAGACTAGGTCTATGAGGATGAGATTGTAAGTTCACTTAGATTTTCCCTGGTCTGTTGTTGCTGTTATCTTCTTGATCATGTTATCCATTTGATTGTAATTTTCTGACTTGTATCGTCTATAGGAAGGAAGAGCGCAAACCTCTCGCGAAGATCGAAGGAGCTACTGTCGATGTCGATGCATTATGGGAGAAGATGAATGCTCCTTCCTCGGATTCAGGGCCCGCTGCAACACAGAACGCGAAGGCAGAGGAGGACCAAGAGCTTCAAGAAATGGAAAAGGGAAAGGAGCCGCCTCTGCAGATTACGGGACTGCAGTCAACTCCGGGCAAAGGGTCTGGGCGGCAAACCAGCTATCCGGAAGAAACCATCAAGATAAAACGGACTTACAAATTTGCTGGCGATGTTATTACGGAAGAAAAAGTCGTTCCCAAGGACTCTGCAGAGGCTAAGTTGTTCCTGGCTGGCGGAAAAGATGCCGAGACTCTGACGGATGCGGATGTGAATTCTGCTGCAAATGCCAAGTCCGCTTTGAAGCTCCGAAGACCTCTGCGTAAGATATCACGATTCGATCCTAACCCAACCGGATTCATTAGGAAGAGCTGGGACAAGCAACCTGTTGGGCCGGCAGGTGCTGTCGCTGAAGATGCTAAGGGACCGAAGATCAATACGGTTGAGAAGTCACGACTTGACTGGGCTGCCTATGTGGACCAGGCAGGTATCAAAGATGAGCTTCGCGTCCATAGCAAGGCCAAGGAAGGCTATCTTGGTCGCATGGACTTTTTGGACCGCGTGGAAACCAAGAGATACGAGGAGAGCAGAAATGCACGATTGAAAGGACTATAAGGGTTGATCGACTCTCTCTATATTGCCCAGTGTGCTTTCGATATTTCGACGGTTTTCACGATAATCCCAATGATGGAAAGTCCTTAAGGAAGCATAGGGTGATGCCGCAATTGGGAATCGATAATCGGTCGCTTCCGAGGAGATCGCCGATGCTCGAATTATCTCGCAGTGCATGACATTCGCTAGCAAGGATCAACTTGAGAGCTCTCAAGTTGATGATGGCTGCTAGCTTGTCTACTTGTTTCGATTTATCCCCTCCCGTCAGACGATGTCCTCAGCTTGGAGGAGGATTAGATCATCGAGTCTGTTCCTGCTCTAAGGAGCTACGTATTGCGCTCACTTATACCGCTGTATCCCGCTGTATGCGGTCACCCCCGTTCAGCGCGATGCAAGGAATTTATTTTCGCGGAAAAGCGAATTTGCGGAAAAACGAATGGATAGACCGAGCTGGGTGGCTTCACTGTCTTCATGAAGAAGTGGAGAGCCCCCAGATATTGGCAGAAACGTCTAACTCGAAGACTATTGCCTGAAATTAAGACATAGGCAGGGTGGAAACATTTAATTGTTCTTGTATGAGAATGGGAATGCAAAGAGGTAGATATTGAACCGACATCTGCTTAGATGTTGAGACTTGACTGTCAACACATCCACAGATGGCCTGAAATGGCAAGATAGTACAGATTCATACAACTCTAGGAATATCTGGAATATAAAATAGCATTTTAATAGGCAAGAAATCTATACGTCTGAGTAGAGAAAGATGTTCCCTGTGATGGAAGCGGATATAGGCATATCCAAACTATATGCCGGTCGCTCCTTGGACGCAGGATATACACTGCTTATTTCTTACTGCTACTGCTCTTTGACGCGTAGGTAATGCCAGAAGAAGGACAATTCGAGGATTCGACTTGATAGATCGCGAGTCGTCAGTAGCCGCTGAACAAAAGGGAGAGCAGAGGAACGAAATAGGAGAGAGAGAGAGAGAGACTTACTAGAATCAACAGCCTTGTAGGTCCCATCAATGGCATTCCCCTGGACAACAAAATAGTAATACGCCTGGTTCAGCTTCCCATCCTCACAAGAAAGCTGCGGCTTCTTCCCGTCATGAATCTCGGCGAGGGCATCCTCGAGATCAGCGAGGTCATACTCCTCCGAGCCGGGCGTGATGCCCGCGTCCGACAGCCCCTTATACGTATCCAAGCCCTTGAACAAGTCGACGACCTTCTGGAAGAAGTCGCCCACTTCCTCCTGCGGCGTGTAATCGGTGTAGCAGCTGGGCTCGATCGTGTTGATGCAGGTTCCGTGCTTGCTCCATTCGTGTTCCCAGAATTGCTCGTTGTCGCCGTTGATGTCGACCCAGTAGTCTTCCATGTAGGAGAGCAGTTGGTCGCGGCCCTGCGCTTGGAGAATGTCGGAGATATTCTTGTACGCACGGGAAGAGTCGCAGCTGGACTCGTACGTGCCGTCACAGTTATCGGGCCTGCGTGTGTGTTTTCGGTCAGTTGGCATTTTCGATCAAGGGAAGGAGGGGGGATTCTTCCGAGAGAGAGACGTACCATAATCCGTGAATAGTCCAGGAGTCATCAGGACCAGTGGACGGGTCCGTATCCCAGAATTGAGTCTGCAGGAGCAGTCCCCCCGGGGAATTGGTGCAGCAGCTATCACTGGCTCTGGCGGAAAGGGCCGAGCTGTCTGCGCAACTGTACGGAAGGTTTGATGAGCATGACTGCAGGTCTGCGACGGTACCGGTGAGGAACTGCGAGAATCCAAGTGCGAGCATAGCAATACCCACTGAGGGCATAGAGGGAGACATTGTTTAGGTAGGTGTCAAACAGGAATTGGTACAATAGAAGTTGTCTTTTTTATGCCTGAGGTCGTGGTACAGACAAGGCATTCCGATTCCTTGGGACGGGCAACACCGGAATTTATATTCTCATACATCGGAGTCAACAAAACATCTCCCCGTGTGTATTGTGCCTGAATTCCTCACGCAGAGTGGCCGATATCATGCATCTGCTCTGCAGAAACAATCGGAGACTGCTGATCACAGCACATGCCAAATAAGGAGGCACCAGAGAGGTCACACCGTGTCAAATAGAGTTTCAGGTTTAGGACACTTCAGATTCAATGAAGAACCAGGAGACCTATCAGGATCTTTCTCCCGATCATTCTCGAAGCCGTGTTGCGGGGCAGAAACTGATCGACGGGGGGGCTCCCGTCGGAGTCCCTGGACAAGAGGTTGCAGAAGACGATTATTGGCGCGTCGGTTTGATTGCTCCGTTGCATTGCCATTCGTGGCCTTGCCGATATGATACGCTGGAAACAACAGGCATTCTACTTATGGAAATAAGATTACGCTGGATCCTTTTTTTGTCTATCGGTGCTGACAAGAGCTTGCTAATCTATGCCACGCGCAGACCTAGTCTTCTCCACCGGCGTCCTCCGCCCACAGATTTCCCTCCCTGGCAGGATCTTGCCTCCGAGGCTCTAGTCGGATACAAGAAAGAGCGATAAAAGCAAGGAGGAACAAGAAGGCGGCCAGCAAAAAAGGCAAACCAAGCCATGACTCCCCCAGGCGCATACCAAGTTTGAAAGTATATGCGAGCAGTGGTCCTCCAGCGAGAACCCCCAGGGATTGCATAACGGAGCCGGCCGAATACAATGTTGCAACCTGGTCCTGGGAAACGAGGGATGCGGCCAAGCTCCGCACCGTGCTGATGAACGCGTTGCCGATGGCAAGGAATACGACGCCAGTAAATAGAAGAACAGGCGTTGCCGCGAACCCAACGATAAATAAGCCAAGGACTGCGAGCAGGGCCGTGCCTTGTGACAGTCGGTAATCTTTCCAAGCAGCGTGCAGATTGAGGTACTTGGCGACGACAAGAGATAAAAGGGGAAGCAGGACTAGGTTGTTCACGCCCGTTACAACCCCGCGTACGGCAACCAGTAGACTTGCCTGGGCAGCTGTTAGTAGATGATACAGTAGTAAAAAGCGAAATTAGACCGTCGAAGAAGGCTCCAGGTGACTTACGCGAGCGATGCTCCAATGGAATCTCTTCGACGTATACTGCATGAACAGCGATGTCGATTGTCTGTTGATACTACCGACGACCAACACCATGAGCACTAGCACGACATTCGCGTTCCTCCAGATAAACTGCGTTGATTCTTTGAAGTCGAGAACTCGTTTGGCAACGGTGCTTGCCCGGCTCATTTTGGTCTTCACAGCTGTGCCAGCCTCAGAGTCATCCCCCCCGCTGCTGCTGCTATCAGAACCGGCCTGCGGCTTCCGCTTAGCAATTGCCAGAGTTTCCGGTAGGAATAATATCGCCATTGCCCCGACGACTTGAATGAGATATCCAAGAGTGAAAGGCAGCCAGGGATTGATGCCCATCAAATACGCGCTAGCAGGAAGGGCAACGGCCTCTGAAATAATTGTGACGGCACTGATAGAGAGAAGAGCGTTTGCCCTACTTGACGATTAGCAGCAGGTCAAGAAAAATTCCGGACCCCAATATAAGGATCGTAATTGCCTACGCACCTTTCATCTTCTAAGAAGACATCTGTGACGATCACCATGGCGATGCAGGACGAAACTTGATCACCACCACCGATAACTTTCCATAACCCACTCATCCAGACTAACCGGAGTGGAAAGATGTTGGGCCAGTAACCTGAGTTGCAAGGGCGTATTAACAACGAGCACTTGCTAGCTAAAGATTCCGCAATTACGGCCTTGGAACATACAGATGATCCTGATCCATGCGTCGGCCAATAGGCAACCAACGAAACCCATCAATAGGACCGGCTTGCGTCCCCAGTGATCTGCGAGGACACCGTACGGGACGGATAGAAGAAATCCTGGGGTGATGAGATCAGTTCTGCTACGCTAAGTTACACAGTATATGAAGACGCGAATGGCATACCTGGCAGCATGTTGAAAGTGTCCATCCAGCCACTGACTATAGCCAGTTCACTCTGCACTGGGTCCGATTTGCAAGGATCTTCAGCAAGCCCATCGACTGGCTTGTAGTATTTGTTGCAAATGATATCCTGGAAGATCTCCAGTTGCGGCGCGGTTGTCAGGAAAGCGCCGCAGTCAACAGTCAGAACCATAACAAAGCAGACTACCATTACCAGCCATTTGGTAGACGAAGGAACCAATGTCGATTCGGCCGCGGGGCTGTCAGAACCTAATAGAGGTCTGGTTTCGTCGGGCTCAGTCGCAGCCGCGTCTCTTTCAGGAGATGCCAACATGGCGAGTTCTCTAGCACAAGGCAATAGAAATCAATTGAAGAGCGCGGAGTTCAGGAATTTTTTCTATCCATGTATGAGCAGAATTTATTGAACTAAGCGAGGTGAGCAGGAAAAAAAAAAAAAAGAAATTCTTTTGAGGGTGAGATCTGCTACCTGATTTATTATCTCGAACCGTAATCAGCAACATGCGGGTATCTCGTTAGTGAATGCAACTCTACCTGACTTCCAGGCTACCACTTTTCCCACCGAATTATTGAGGTGACAGGGTTCAGATCGCGCCATTCACGCCCTTCCCGCGCCAATAGTGACGCGATTTGTCCTATTAAGTCTATTTGAGCCTAGATTGTGGCTGGTAAGCCGTGGCAACGACCGTAATGGCCATTGGGATTATGTTTCCAAGACAAGCCTTACAAGGGTCCCCCCGGAGAGTATCCGTGCATTCCTATCTGTTTAGCTGCGATTGGCCGACGATGTCGCATGCATTTTGACCTCACTGCTTGTGAGTCTCAGACGGTCCCTCGACTTCGAGGATGGGAGACACGCCTGTATTCAGGGAATGCTGCTATTAGAGAAAGAACGGTGCAGAATTCTTCGCAATGATCCATGAGAGACGACAACTTCCCTGACCTCGACTCGAATTTCGGACCCGGTTTGCTCACTAGTATGTATCCCCTTTGCCAGCACCATGTAGGCAACCACATTACCTGAGACAAGAGCAGGACATGACTGGAACCAGTTCTCTATATCTGCGCCACTATGAGGCCTTCCACAAACTAATAACGTAGACCTGTGCCGATTCAAGAAAACCGTCAGCAATGGAGTTAATCAGGTGAAAAGAACACAGCAGCGAAGAATGCAGTCAAATACAACAGGATCCTAGCAATCTTGTCTGTGTTGGACTGAATTTATCATCACTTCTCCCTTCATGCTCCCTGCCTGGTTTTCCTCAACTCAAGCTATTAAACTTGACACTTGGCAATAAATCATTTGCTTCCTGCCAGTGAATAGTTGGAATCGTCATAGTCGAGGATGTGGTTGACGAAAGGGTTGCAGATGAAGGCTTGAGAAGGAGCAACCCAACAAAGATGGGACTGAAACGTTCCTGACTCCATGCAACAAGGAGGGGAAAGGGTTGAAGGGCAGCGTACTGTCTATATGGGCCGCACCTACCTGCAGTCACAGTGCCTAGAGCACAAATTTCCCTGAGAGGGACATCATCCTTCCCCTGTTAGTGGTAAATTGTTAACCCCGAGTTGTTGTTTGTTGCTATGATCACCGTATTCCTTTTCGAGGGCGAAATAAAACGGGAACTGAGTTGCCCTAACCACCAAGGAGTGAAATATAGCCCTACAATCATGATCAACTCCGGAAACGAAAGGAGGAGCATGCAATTATACTCCGATAGGCTGAGCTTTCACCCTTTATCCACTGTTCTGTTCTGTTTACCGCGTCAGATCCGTCATGCTTCGTCCAGACCAGTAATACTACTAGTCTTTTTGACTAGGCTTCATTCTTCAAGGGGCGGCATGTATCAAGATACATTTGAGTATATTTTTCTGATATCTAGTGCTAGTAAACTACATAGGCCAGTAAAACACCAGGGGAATTTGTAGAAAAAAAAGCCAAAAAAAAAGATCAAAATAGTATCAAAATAGTATCACACCATGTCCATAGAAGATCAATTGTTTAACCTAATTGAAACCAAAACCGCGCTCATTTCATCCACGCGCCCAACAAAAGAAGGAAATTTGAAGCGAACCCTCCAGTATTCCAGAAAGATTACCCTCTTAGATGCCCATGAGATCAAGCAGTGAAAAGGAAATGGGAAGGAAAATCGCGATGGCTCTGACTCCTGGAGTTGGAATGCGCAGAGAAACTTCCAGCAGAACGGCTCTCCTATGCAGGATTGAACAGATACGAGTACCTTAATCGCGTGTGACGGGGATCGCTCAAGAGTGAGAAGCGCAATGGTTTCGAGGCAATATTTCATCGGTAGTCACACGACTGACGCCCGAGCACGTTTATATCATGAAAGCCGAATAACGCCCCGCTTAGTCTAACCGCTTCACAACTTTGTCCCGTAGATGGGTCGACCATCCGGCGTAAGCTGCCCTCGGAATTCCGGATCATAGTCGCTGCTGGTCTCATCAAGCGTAGCGACGTATCGATTGCGACCTCCTCTCTTGCTATGAGTCTTGCTGTAATGTGCATTAAGATTGTCGCTGCGTGAAAAGGCACGGTGGCAGCCAGGGACCCAGCAGACGTATGGTTTGTCTTTGGAATGACTCTTCATGTGCCGCTTCAGATGCTCCTGTCTCTTGAAACGGCCCTTGCACCCGGGCTCGCTGCATTTAAACTGTACTTGCTTGATTACCGGTGGTAGGTTCTCCAGTGTGAGACTCTGCTTCAGCAATTGTCGTCGAGTCATCTTCCGGGAGGGCGGTTGCTGACGTCTGATAGGAGAGCCGTTCTGGCACACAGATCGCGATTGTGGACCGGCATGACCATGGAATGGAATTCGAGGGGTCCGTCTCGCGGACAAATCGGTCTCGAAAGGAGGGCCAAGGCATGGTCTATTGAGAGTAGATGTTGCCTGCACCTTCAAGACATCCGAAATAGGTAAGTCGCTATACCGAGAAGGAGGCGTCGTTGGCGTTTGATGGGAGCCTTCGGGAGATGTGAGGGTTTGTTGAGGAAAAGATTCTGTAGACGGCATCCATTGTAGAATGTTTTGCATAGGAACAGAATTTGGCATGCGCTCAGGTTGGTTGAAAACGGGTCTCGACAAGCAGGGATTCGATATGTACGAAGGTAGAAAAAGTGCCTGGCGATTGTTGTAGGAATTTCGAAGGACATCCACATTCTGAACCATGGGTTGCTGGTATAAGAAAGCATCCGTTTTATCATATGCCACTTCCGGAGTGTTCCATAGTTGTTCAACGGTCTCATCGTAGGAGATAAGGTTGTCCGTGGTAGGAGCTGGCCCATAGGGATGGGTGGAGGATGAGCCTAGGTCCCGCCATCCTGATAGAGCAAACGATCTATGGCTGTAGCGGCTAGTTGGTGTCTTAATAGGCGAGTTTGAAGGGGAAAACGTAGAGGCTGTGGAGAGGCACTCAGTAGGGCTCAACGGACGATAGTCAAGTTGATCAACTGTGTCTCCGTGGGATCGCGTGCCGTTCACAGTTCTGATTAGACGATCGTGATGGCTGGCACCTGAAAAGCAAACTGTTTAGACTCGAGGATCCATGAAGATGGATGTACATAGTAGGGTATGTGCGATTGCGACGTCGAAGCAGGCTGAATACATTCTTTTCCTTGACATGAAGACTCGATAATAAAGCACCTGAGCATGAAGATGGCATTACTGAACCAAAGAACAAAGCAAAGATGTCGGCGGTGCATAGAGAGAAATATCCGGACTAGACAGAATAGAGCAGGTAGAAAGAGAAGTATGTATGGACTTGCGGATGGATACCTAGGTAGCCCTTCGAGGAATTCGTGCAAGGATGCATGCAAACATATGACGACCACAGGCTAGGGAAAGAAAAATTGATCCTACTCACATTCATATGCCATAGCTATCTTCAGAATTGCTGGTAGTTCTCTGCAGTGAATAGACGCGCAGAGGGTCTATATACTAACTTGGCTGCCTAGGAAAGGTGACAGACAACAGTGACAGTGTTGGCTAGCAGACGATGAATAGAAGCCCGGAAAGAGAAAGTAAGAAAATGACTTAACCGAAGGGGTGAAAGAATCAACCGCCATTAGGTGGGAGATGGCGAAAGGTGTTTCACCTTGGGATGCGGAGGGGAGAGATTCGACTTATATTCTGCTTAACTTATATTCTCCTCCTCCTCCTCCTCCACCACCACCACCGTCTTCTCCGCCACCTGCAGCAGCTAAGCTCCGTCTGTTCTCTAGCTACTTTCCTTTCCCCTGTTACGTATCTAAATCAGCTCCCAGCCGACTCTCTGCCTCCTTTTATTTCTTTAATTCAGTCCCTAGAGTGAACCATCAAATGATTTGTTTGACACCCAGTTAAGCCATGGTACACTCTGTCGTCTATCCACCGGGATCGTCGTCAGTTCAACTGACTGGTACCCTCCTGATCGACTGTTATTGGGCGTGGAGGCAGCCTATCATTTTGCCTCGACAGTCCCCAGAATTCCAGAATTCGCTGACAATTATTTGCTGCACAGGTTTCAGATGACCGAATCCACTCTTCAGCAAGATCCCGACGCTATAGACTCTCGGGACGTGCCAACCACCCAAAAACAAGATCCTGGACAGCCAACAAGGGTAAATACGGTCCTGTATCTGGGTGGAGAAGAAGACACATAACCAGGGATCGCGAGGCGTAAGGGCTGAATCGCCTATACGTCACCTAGCATGGCGGCTTTGCCTGCTGCATATTCTAGTGACAAGTACGAGTCGAGAGCTTACGTATTCAAGGTTTAGGTGTCTACTAAGTTGATATTGGGAAGAGGGCACATCTCGGATATTCAGACGCTGACGAACGAATTTTAGAAGGCAGATGGGCAACGAAGGTGAGTGGTAAGTAATATTTGGATCGGGTATAGTGCGCACTTAATCACTCGAACCCTTTAGGTATAGGTATAAAATAACCTTGGAAGGGCCGGCAATAGTTAATGCGAAGCCAAGATGACTCATGAGAACTTCCAGCGAGTCGATTTCGGCAGAGTCTTGCCTATCGTGATCTGCGCGAACCCGGTCCGGGCTGCATGTTTGCGAAGTCTTGACGACAGGCATCCCGGACCAAATGGATCTGCATGATCCATGACCCCAGGCGGCTCTCCCGACCCGGCACTAAAGCTTCTAGCGGGATTCCTTGCAAGGTTGGGGAGCTTGGGCCAGTCGATAACCATGGACGAAACCAGACTGCGACTTCGATCTTGTCTCGGAACCTGGTCCGTGCAGATTACCAAGAGGCGCTGGATCTGCTCTTGGAGGTCGCCAGTGGACAGCTCGACCCACGTCATCAGGCAGCGGATTGCCCGCCAATTTTGGTGACGGACGGACGGCCGGGCGGATTTACCTTCTGACCACACGTGTCTTGCGCTCACAGCCTCCCGATAGCTCAGAAACTATTCAGGGCGACGGAAAGTATGAAGGGACCTAGGGAGCGGATACAGTATATTCACCTCCCCACTCCTACTAGTTGAGTGAAGAAATCAAGGTGTGAAGGCCCCGAATTTCCGGGCCCTCCGAAGACCACCGTCGCTTCCAGATCTAGCCTCAGGGAGGTGAATTGCAGATATCAGTTGCTTGATCCGTTATGGGCAAGATTTCAGACTGGCAAATTTGACTGCGCGGATTGGCTCTTTCGTTTGCACCGTGAAACCGTGATTTCTGATATGTCCAGCATCAAGCGTTACTGGTCGAGATTCCAACCTCCAGTCTTCGGAAATTCGTTTGCCGCGAAGAAGAGGGCTCAAACCGAACCCGATTGTCGGGAGGCCATCGTCTTTGCTTTCCTGAAGCATGGAGTGCGCTTTCGATTTTCGCTTTGGCGCGCTTACACGGTCCAGACCAGTTTTCGGGCTTGGAGTCATGCTTCAATGTGAGACATTCCGTCACCACCTCTGCTGTTTTCCTGAAAAGTCGTAAGTTTCTGTCACTGCCGTTAGATAAGACTAATCTATCTTGCGAGGACAAAATCTAGTTAGCAACCCTCAACTTATCTAATCAACTAGGTTGTTTCAAATTCCTGCATGTGTCCTGCACGCAATCCACGCAGAATGCGTCACTGAATTGAGCGGGCGATATGCCGATTGACCCGCAGCGCAATGCCACGTCCGAGCGCAGTAGACATCCTCCATCTTCGCCCAAACCAGACCTACTAGAGCGGTAAACCCACCCGAAGACCTTGTTCTCTCCAGCTACCCTACGTGCCGTATGAGCACTCGCGTGCATGCAGTCAAGGCAAAACGCCCCGCAGGGCCGATGCCGTTACCAAGGCAACCTAAGGCAGTCGAGGAAGATTTCTGATAGCTCTCTCACGTTCAACTACAATGAACCGGTTTCTCTCTGAATTTCGGGCCGTGACTGAATTGCACCGGAAGCTCGTTGCTACTCAACTTGAAAATCGGTCAATAACAATCCAAACTCGAACATCAAGTTGGTCCTAGGAGGAATGTAACCCTCGAGGAGGATGCCTCGCTTGGAACTGCCGTGCCGACGGCAAACCAGCTATGTTCATTCATGACTCGCGCTGTCCGTCATCCTGAGCTTTGAAAGACTCGAATGTCATCACTGGGACTGCCTAACCGGCGGACGGTATTCCTTGTTTGATAGGACCGAGAATCTTCCGACTTGCCGTTCTTCTCGGTGCACGTGAACTGTCAATTTGTCACCGGCACTCCTTAGGAGACTCCCAGCCACTCCCAGTGTGCAGCGCTGTACCGATCTGATTACAGGCAAGGGGCCGACTTTCATTCGAAGAAGAGAGGTGTCAATTTTATGCAGCTACGTTGTCCTGGAGATGTTGATATATAACCGTGTCAATTCCTCCCTTACTACCTTTAAACCTCCTCCCTTGAGCAACTGCAAGGGTTTAACCCAGCCACCACCAGCGCCATGCACACTAGGAAGGGCTGGAGCGCTCGGAACGCAGTCTGCAGCACTGCCACTGCACAGTCTAGGGAGTCTCTTCACTCAGAACCACGAGGATGTTTCCTGAGGACCTAAATTGCCGACGCCCGTGTCCCTAACACGACACATCGACCCATATCTGGTCCGTCGAGACATTCTAGCTGACCTGCAAAGTTTATGCGCGACAAACGCAGATGATCACATTCCCTTCAGCTCCGCGTAATGAATGAGAACTAAGCTATCCAATTCGGCCGGATTGAAGCTATTCAACCGCTATTCGCGCAGATCTTCCTGCTACTGCTACACCCATGCAAGACGCGGGGGGTTGTAACTCAAATCACCGATATTTGTCTTGGAGTCATGTCATAGCGGCTTTGCCGGTGTGAAGCGCCGCCTGCTTTCTCACTTCGGTCCCTTCGGAAGTGTCCTGGCTGGACCCGTTGGAAATTTCGTTACGATGTCAGCCGAGCTCCGGGAGGGGGAAATTACCACAGATTCGATTTGGCTGGCTTTCACAGGTCGGTGTCCGGGATATCCGAAGAAAGAGATTGGAGTCGAAACTGGGATGTCGTAGTTCGTATGTTGTGCTCAGCATGGTCTGTGATATTCTCATTGTGTAGACACACCGTACCTGCATGTCTAGACGTCCTTTTGACGAAAGTTGTACTAGATCTTAGGACAATGCGAGCTGTTCCTGGACGGAGATGCTGGATGCTGGCATCGCAATAAATTAGCTTCTTATCATTTAATCCCGGAGACTTCCACTAGGTTGATTCGACTAAGCAGACATAATTCCCACCTGCAATCATCCGGTAGAACTAGCTGTAAAGATTCTACAGCTATTTCCCTCCGGCCATCATACTCATATCTTATTTCAACATTGTAGCTACACATTCTAGACTTGCGAGATAAACAGAGAAAGAAAAGCATTACTCGACCTTTCATCAAAACGAGAAAACAAAAACAGACGTCGATACATTCCAAGGTGATGGGAAGAAAATACAAGCATGTCAAAGAGGTCGTATCAAGAGACCGATCAAGTCCCAAGGTGCAAGTTTTCATTTGGCCCTTGATAGCCCGCGTCAATCGACCGGCGAAACGGGAGAAAAGAATAGAAGACGAAACTATTGAGAAGACATTTATTGTTATAAAGAGCCTATAACAAATCGAAACGCCGGCCTCTTTCAGAACTCGGAACTCAGATCAAAACCTTCGATAGCTTGCTCCTCGTACTAGTGCCAAGAAAACACTTGATAAAAAGCGAATCAAACAAACGGGCGAGGAAAAAAAAAAAAGGAAGGATAAGAAAGAATCAAATGCAGACAAGAAGAATGCGAAAAAGAAGAACCTGCCACCCCAAGTCCAACGTTAAAAATTTGTAATGTAACACCAAAAGTCATATCCTAATTTCGAAGCCGATGCAAAGGACATATCAAGAGGCTGTCAAACTTCCACTTCGTGAGAAAATAAACATGAACTCCAATGCCCCCCAGCCAATGAAGGGAAGTGAAACAAAATATAAGAAATAAAATGCCGTTAATTATTCATTCCGTTCTGCATCATATTCTGCTGCTGCTGCTGCTGTTGTAGAACTTGTGCTTGAAGAGTGTGTTGTTGGCGCTGCGCCTGTTCATGGCGAATATATTGATTAATCCAAAGTTTGGCAGCCTGTTCGAGCCCCGCATTGTACTGATGCGAAACTTGAGGTGGATATTGTGTAGGAGGCCCATACTGTGCCATGTGCTGTTTGGCCATCTCTTGCCGTAGCTTGAGCAATCTCTGTTCATAAAGAGTCTGGTATCGCTGAGGCAAGATGATGCCTTGTGGGATCTGTCCACCATTTGCTTGCGCCATGAGCACTTGTTGCTGCTGCTGGGGGGTCATTTGAGTGTTTCCCTGGTGCATTTTATTTTGCTGGCCTTGCGGTTGCTGCTGCTGCTGTTGCTGTGCCATCTGGAGCTGAGCAAGTTGTGCGCGCATCATCTGAGCTTGGTAGTTCTGTTGCTGTTGCGGGGTTTGGAAGTTTTGCATCTGCGGTTGTTGGTTCTGATGCTGCGCCTGCGCCTGTGCCTGTGCCTGCAACATTTGCTGCTGTCGGATTTGGGCACTAGCCTGTAACTGTGCCATCTGCGCAGGGCTCAACTGCCCGTGTGGCGGTAGTCTTTGTTGCGCTAGTAGGTGTTGTTGTCTTTGCTGCATCAGGTACTGCTGCTGAGGCGTAAGTCCCATGCCATTGCCCATTTGCGGTGTTCCCATCATAGCGTGGGTTGTCACTGGAGTCGGAGCCATAGTTGAATGGTTAGGGCTGCCATGGCTCATACGCTGCGTAGGCGTAACATTACGCATGATGGGAGTGGCATGCGACATGGCAGGCGTCCCCTGTGTCAACTGCGGCGTCCCGTGTCGGCTCTGCTGGCTCGTTGACGGAGCCATCGGGTGACCCATGACATTCGGGTGGGCATGTTGCAATGCCGATGGAGGCCTCTTAGGACTTCCTGCGGATGCCGTCATGCTCATTGGCACACCACCTCTCGAAGCCATGACATTGCCAACCAACGGCGAAGAAGTGCTCTGCGGTGTCCGGTTGCGAACCACCGGAGAAGATTGTTGTCTTTGACCTACACCATTAGCCTGTGCGAGAACATGCCTATTTTGTTGCTGTGCAGTGAGCTGAGCCTGAGCTTGCTGAGCAGCGAGCTGTTGTCTTCGGGCTTCCTCCTTAGCATGCTCTTCAGCTTGTCGTTGCTCAATTGCACGACGTCGCTCTCTTTCCTGTTCCTGAGCCTGCCTCTTGGCAAGTTCTTGTTTGCTCTTCAATTCATGTTCCCTCTTAGCTTTCTCTTCATGCTGCATGCGGATGTTCTCTAGTGTCTTAAATCTGGCGAAGCGCGGCTCGAACGCTGCAGCACCACCAGAATCATCAACACCGGTAGTCTTGGAACCCCCGGAAACTCCGGTAGCCGTCGGGCCAAGTCGCTCATCCATAATAAGCATGAATCTCTCCTCCTCAGCTGCCAGCGCCTCATCAGCGACCAACTCCGCCACCGTTCTTTTCCTTCTCTTCGGAGACGGTGGTTTGTCACGATGGAGAGGACTCTCCAAGAACTTCAGAAGGTCATGCACAGCATCTAAGCTATCTACTGGATCCAAGAAAAGAGGCGGTGCGAGTGCTCTCGTTAACTTTGACTCGTATTCGGGAAGATCTTGCGGTTCCACCAGCATCTTCTGTCTCTTTGCGACATGACCGCGTTCGGCCGCATCAGTAGATATGGCCGGTGGCTGAGCGAGGGCTGCAGAGGGCGTGCGCGAGTGTGCTGGCTGCTTTCTGTTTACGGCTCTTGGATCAGGAGTGGTAGCGAGCAACGTCAACTCAGTCTGGACTGAACGAGGAGTAGGGTGCAGGACGGTGGTGAATACACGAGGCTTTGGCGCGGAGGACTTATGAGTAGCAGATGTGCTAGACTCATCAGGCTGTTCCTCTTTGCTCTTGCCATCGGACTGATTTGAAGTTTCCGCATCGCTCTTTGAGCCTGGTTTTTCGGAGAGCTTATGTTTCGGATAGGGGACGAGAGCAGAAGGAGTAACATGCTCATTATAGTTGTGAATTGAGAACGGCTCGTTGTTTTCGTCTGAGGGAGACGCAGGGGATCTACCGGCATGTGTCGAGACGGACTTGTGGTCCACCACACGAACGATAAGACAGCCTGAAAAGAGATTTAACGCCGGTTACGAAACACTCTTCCACGAAATCTTCCTGATTATTGACTCTTACCTTCATAAAATCGGACAGCCGCCCGCAGGAGTTCTTCAATCATATCGTGTGGCACAGTACCTGCACGTATATGTTCAATTATGACCTTCATCTCCGAGTTATAAGGGAAGCTGCCATCCTGCTGTTCGAATCGGAAATGAGTCGGATACAGATGAACGATGAGGGAGGGGGCACATTTCGCGAATTTCTTCAGGATGTAAGATGTTGTTTTGACTGTAGACGTAAAAAGACGCAATGGTCAGTAACCAGTCGCCAGACCAGACCGGCACGCGACTACTTGCAACGAGAGCACAGTGAAACTCACCATATGGTTCTGGCGAATTCTTAAGCACGCGCCCGCTGTGGTCAGACAAAATCGCCCTCGTTGACTGTCGCTGCAGCCGCGAAGGTTGTTCGCCAGGCTTCATCGCATCCTTCCTGGTCCTGCCCAGCGGACCTTTGTTCATGGCATTGTTCACGGAAGTGGCCGTAGCGCCAGCGAAGTTCGAGGTAGGACCAGCAGTAACGCCGGCAGAAATCGATTGATTCGCTCCAGGAAGCCGTTTGGACGTGGTCTGCGGAGAGGATGAGATGTGAGAATGCTTCACCCCGTTCACCCCAGTCTGGACGAAGGGTGGGGGAGGCCGCTTCATCTTCGGGGGATGTGATGTCGGTTTGGGGATTGCGGTCGCCATGACGTCGACAGTAGACGCGCGATGCTGCTACGAACAGCGACCGATAGATGCGACTACGCAAGAATGCGTCCCGATGAAATAGGATGAAAATCGTTCTCCAAAGGTCGATGGGATGGCCAACGGACGAGACATGTCATGTGGGGACCGGAGTACGGGGCGGAAAGTGACAACAGACTGGGCGGAGTTCGACGCGAGCGCGCCCTGGTAGCTGTCGGACCGTTCACCCGCAGGAAAATCCAGAGCTCATCGAGCAGCAGGGGTGCGAGACACGAAGGAGGTGCGGACGATGGCAGCCGGCCGACCGTGAGGCTGTCCGAGGTCTCTCTTTTTTGATGCCAAGAGAACATCAAGGGAGGCTCACATGACTGCCGCTCGGGGGTTAGCGCCGACGGGCTTCAGAGGCGTCGACGACGTCAATCAACGCAGCTGGAGTCTATGGCCTACGATTCACTGCGAGGCTGCACGTTCGCTTTTCTTTCATTGGTTTCTGGGAGTATAGACATACACAAGGTATAAAACCACCGTACCTGGGTAAAGCAAAGAGAAGGGAACCCAAATCCTAGAGTCATAAGCGCGAAGATAGAACATACAGGCACCGCGCAGAGCCATTCCCACATCATCTATCCTCCTGCTGTGCAGGAGGGTGGCCTTCTCTTTAGTCATGGCCTTCGATGCGTCGTCGCCAGTCGTCCCCTATGCGGAGACCGTCTACCACGTCAATCCGCTTCCCAATCCCCGTAATTCCCTCCCTCTGCCACCACTTCTCACCCTTTTCGGCAAGCGCTGACGATTCATCTTCACTGTCAACGAGACCACCACGCCCGCCCTCGTCTCCCACAACCACCACTACTTGCCTGACCCACCCAGAGATGTGGTGGGCAAGATCCCCTTCATTCCCCGTCAGGGATTCCTGAATATAGACAATATCCGGCGATAGGTGCCGCACAAGATGAACGTGTCCTGTCTTGGTGCTGAATGGCATGATCATAGAGTCTTTCTCAACGATAGATTGCGCTTGGGTATACAAGGTCTTGAAAAATGGGGACGTTCCCTCCAGCTCATCTGCCTGATGGGGCTCGACGGGATTGACTCCCTCGCCGGCAGACTCGACACCAGATTCGGCCTCCTCACGGCCGATGTTAGAGTAAGAAGACGCGATCGAAAGAGTCGGAGGAGGAGAAGATCCCTGGCTGACCGAGTGTTTCAAGTCGGGCGCGTAGATCAGAACAAAGATCCTCGAGGTACCCTGGTCGACATGTTCAGGGAGATGAGAAAGGATGGACTGTATTCTCATTGAGTCAATGGTACTGTTCAAAGTAGGAAACGGCTCCGAGTAAGACAGGTCACTTACGGCATGCTCTGGGCCAAAATCTTCAGGATCATGGTGGTTCGATACCGACGAGACGACGATTGCAACAGTCCTCCTCTTCTTCTTGTCGACACTTGGTTGGGAAGGAGCTGCGCCCTGGGCTGGTAGCGCTCCACTCATAACTGGCGGAATCGTGGCTTGCTGGCTTCTTTCATGGGCCCTAGACTCGACCTCCTCTGACCAACGGGAATGATCTTCAAAGTCGCCTCTACCTTCTTCGCGAATGGGCGTGAGGCCCACAAAGGCTCCTGCGGCAGCGACACCAGCCGCGACCTTCTTACTGGCACCGTCGAAGATCTGTTGAGGGCTGGGCGTACGGCGTAAGGCGCCCTGCATGCGCGCAATCACTCCACCATCCTCAGTCTGAGGTACTTCACGGAACCCTGGGGCTCCCGGCGTCGGGAACGCACCCGGCGCGACAGGCGAGTATCCTCCAGGAACGGGTCCTGGGCCAGGTCCTGGGCCGGAGGGTGCGGGTGGATGAGGGCGCTCGTCTCCGGTATCGTCGTCTTCGCGGTACTCATTATCGTCATCATCATTCCGTTCACTCCATATCCATGCAGCAACACCGATGGTCGCAATGCCAACCGTTACAGCCAGAGGCACCCAGTACCCCAAGAGGGTGCGGTGGCCAGACGCGCTGAAGCCCCTGCCAGCCCCGATCTGCCGCCGTCGGGAGTCCTGGGGATATGGGAGAGACATTTGAGGTCACAGGCGAGTACAACGAACAATGCGCATCAAAGAGTCGTCTGCAGGCAATTCATAAAGCAATAATCAGTTCACATCTCACTCCTCCGTGCGGAGGAAACAACGCGCGTTGGCAAGGAAAAGGGGAATTCAATAACGGCGAGGGGAGCTTGCAGTGCTCAACCTCGGACATGCAGGGGAGGGCGACATGTGGCTGGCGCTGTGTTTACTTCCTTGCGGGTGTTGCTCCGCGCTGCCGCCCGTTGTTTGCACGGTTTGCCTGGGGCGTCGATGACTCAGCCGACTTATCAACACGTGATGGCGGGCGTGACTCTTCTGTGATTTTATCGCGCTGCGACTCTAGAGGCGGCGGCTCGTTGCTACGATTATATCTGGGTGTTTCTCCTCCAGCCTCTATTCCCATGCCTCACTCCGTCGTGGTGCCTCCAACGGGCTTCCAGGCCCTCATATTATGTGGGCCGGGGGTCTCTCTCAATACGTTCACGTCTAACCCGGAAGAGTTTCCCAAGGCTCTTATTCCCATTGCCAATCGTCCTATGGTGTGGTATCCGCTGGATTGGTGTTATCGGATGGGAATTACCAGTAAGTGTGCTTCTCAGTTCAGAGGTGGCCCGGAGACCTCTTTGGTTTGTATATTCTTGGACATCTTTTGAATGCCTAACGGATAACCAGACATCACACTGATCACCCCTCCGGCAAGCCAGACACCTCTCGAAGCGGCTCTCTCGCAGAATCCCCACCTCACATCTCTCCCATCTCCTTCCCCATCCGTCCTTGCTCCGCGAGATTTGGCCCTGACGACGGGCACTGCGGAACTTCTCCGTTTGCCAGAAGTTCAAGCATGTATCAAATCCGACTTCATCCTCCTCCCTTGTGACCTGATTTGTGATATACCGGGTGAATCTCTCCTCGAAGCGTGGATGGTTAGTCAGGGTTCCCTGGAGGGTTCGACGATTCGGGAAGGTCGTCAACCAGCTCGGCCAACGACTGTCGGAACTGGTGGAGAGCAGGGTGGTCGAAGAGGTGGTTTAGGGGTATGGTATCAGACGCAGGGAAGGGAAGAGAGCATCAAGGGTGAGGCCACAGACTTCGTGGCGACTACTCCTCTCGAGCAGGATGAGGCCCCTGCAGTGCTCTACTCCAAGGACGGATCGGCCTCGTTGAGATTCGGGCTATCGAAACTCGTCCTGGCCATGCCAATGGACACGCTAAAAGAGAGAATGGAAACACAGAAAGGCCTGCTTATTCGTCACTCACTTGTGAAGAGGCATTCGCAGGTGAAAATGTTGACAAGCTACCGGGATGCGCATATCTACATCTTCCCGTACTGGGTCAAGGAGATGGCTCGGCTCAACGAGAAATTCCAGAGCGTCAGCGAGGATCTCGTGGGCTGGTGGGCAAAGTCGGAGTGGCAAAGGGGGCTAGCTGATAAGCTCAAACTAAGAGAGATCTTCGAACCCGAAGGGCTCAGTGCAGGAGATTCAGGCAGTTTCGACGGCGAGCTTATTGAAGAAGAGATCGATATCCAAGCCATGAGCACGACGAAGTCCGCGCGTGCACCTGCAGACCTTTCGTCCACTTCACATCTTCGCCTCGCGTCGCGAGTAAGGGTCCATCCCACCACTGACACCCCGGAAATAGAACAAGGGCCACCTCTCACCATCCCCCCGATACTGGCATATGTTCATTCTTCAAAACCATCCGCCCCCCTGGTTCGACGAGTCGACAGTTCTGCTCTCCTTCTCTCCGTCTCTCTTCGCCTTGCTAAGCTCGAGTCTACCGAGGAAGTCGGCCGCGAAGTTGCATCACCGTTCGCCCACACTCAAAAAATCTCGCATCCGGCGGGCGTGGCTCAGCGAAGTACCGTCACCAAGACAGATTGCCTTCTTGCGGACAACGTCACCGTCGAGGAGAAGTGCGTGATCAAGGAGTCCGTCGTCGGCGCAAACTCGCACATCGCGAGCGGTGCCAGGTTGACCCGTTGTCTCGTTATGGATGGCGCTGTGGTAGGCGAACGGTGTCAATTGACAGGTTGCATCATCGGACGACGAAGCAAGATCGGTCGGGAATGCGTACTCAAAGAGTGCGAGGTCCAGGATGGGAATGTCGTGCCCGATGAGACGGATGCAAAGAATGAAAAGTTCATGATCTTCGAGGGAGTCGACAATGATGGTAGTGAGGGGATGGATGTCAGTGAGGATTTTCGCAGTGATGGGGATGACCTTGGGTTCTAAGCGGTAGAAAAGAATAAGATAAAAGTGACACGCGAATTTTCAAGCATAGAGGCGTTTTAGATGTTCCGTTCTCCAGCAAACGAGCAGATACAGGCTATAGATCGAGTTCACTGAGAGACCTGTATGCTTACTCTGGACTCTGTTATTCTTCAGCATACATCCATGAGCTTACAGGGGTTCTCTACCAGATTCTACGAAGCTTGCGCCCGACTCTACGGAAACTATTCAGAAGATTCAATAATGATATGATTTGTTGTCCGGGGTATCTTCGCTCGTAGAGCTTCATTCATATCTCCATTGGCGAATACATGCAAGCTACCAATCTGCAATAAACTGTCCAACACACAAAGGCCCATCTAACCATTGCACTCATGAAATCGCGATCCCAACGCCATAGGAGAGGCGCCAAAGAAAAGCATCAGGCGCACTAGAACGAGTGGATTTCGTAGTTGGATGAATTGGAGAATATTCTCACTGCTGCTGCTGCGTCGTCTGCGCAGGGAACTGAGCACCAGCGCTAGGAGAGTTCCGGCCACCATTCTGATGACCGTTTTGTGCGTGGGACAGGTTTGGCCGAGCAGGGCTCATAGAGGGAGCAGTTTGAGCGGTGGCGACGAATTGAGTAGGCACTTGAGTCTGTACCTGGTGCTGTTCATAAAACCCAGAAGGAGTTTTACTGAAATTCCCCAGATTGTCCATATTCCATGATTGCTGCTGATTTGGCGTGCTCGGGCTCGCGCCGTTAGTAGGTAGGTCCTGAACGTGACTGGGATTCGAATGATGTGACTGGTCCCCGCTCGACTTGTGGCTATGGATCGAAGTGTGAGACATAGGGCTTGGGTCGACAGTGGTTGTAGTCGGTACTTGCGCAGTAGGTAAAATCCGTGGATCGATAGTCTGCGCCTCTGCAGTCTGTGCTTGTGCTTGCACTTGCATCTGAATCTGCATCTGCTCTATTTCAGCAAAGCCTACATCAAATATGTAGCCATCGGTGTTGTTGTTTCCACGGGTGTATACAGCTTGCCAATTCCCGGTCTGAATTCCATGGACCACAGTGTCAAGAGGATACCGAATTCCAAGTCCTCGCACGGCCGGCTGGAGGAAGCGTCTATGATCACCTCTAGCGAAGAACTGCGCAATCCGTTCTAGAGTGTCCGGTGGAGGAGCTCTGAATGGAAAATTAAGGATGTGCGCCAGCTGTTCAACTGTCAATAGTATCCTCTTATACGGTACCAAGCGAGGGTCCACTAGTGACTCCGAACAGAGATAGCACACTTGACCCAGTATCTCTGTCCTGGGTGTAAATTCTCGGTGATTTGGTCCATGTCTAAAGGCACAGACCGCATAGTGGTGGACGATATGATCGCAGCAATACCAATAGACCACGTGTTGACACATTTTTGATGCAACGACTTGTGATTTGGTGGGAGGTTGAACTGACTGAACTGTGGAAAGACGCTAAATGACACAGGTACCGGGTCAGAAAGTAAAGAGGCTGTAGAGAAGAGAAATAGGAAACCCCATGAAGCTCTTTTTGGAACATTTCATATCCAAGATCCCCGGAAAGAGCCGTTACTTCGGGGGAGATCTCCATTGCCTCAGCAGTTGAAATGGCAGATTCCGCGCAGGTGACAGTCGAGCAGTGAATCGGGTGGAGAAGATGCAATTTGTGACTCAAGCAATTCATAGTGGACTCGATCAGTGAACGAAGAGGACTCATAGTGAAAGACATATGCCTTCTATACTGAGACTGCTCTTCCTCTCTTCCTCCACCCTCGAATGAAGGAATGCAATTTGCGCCATGTCCAGAGCCAGAGTTAGCACACAGCAACCAAAAGTTCCAAGACTTCATATTTTCAATTCCCGTCATTTCTTAGTCTATTTTCATTGTAAAATCTCACTCTCCTTCCTTCAGATGCATAACTGTGTGAGAGGTCTTAAGTATGCATTACTTAGCTGTTGCATGATGACAGCTATTTGCTTCTTTGTCGTCAATGCACCTGCAGGGCAGAGAACTGGGATCCAGCTCATGGTATAAAATGCAATCACACTTGATATGCACATTACTTGTTTATGGGCTTTGAAAAAGAACATCTTTTGCTAGCACATGGCTGCAAGACTCCACTGGAGGACACGGACCTGTAGTCGCAAATATGACCAGGGCATTGAGATATTAATCTAGTCGATATATTTGCATGGCCAGAGTGATGCAAAAACTCAGGCAAGCCAGGCGAGTCCGAAGAGAAGAGACTCTAGAACGAGAAAGTCGAAGTCTCTCGAGTAGACTAGCCACTCTCCCGCCTTGCTTTTCCCATGTTAGCGTAAAGAAATTAAGAGCAGTAATATCCAGTAATCGTGCCCGATATGCCTACCTTGCATGATGAGGCCCTCTCCGTAGGCAACCAAAATAGTACCACATTGAGTTGACTGCATGATTCTATGCCGTTTTGCACACGGCTCTCTCACCGTGCGGGTCCGGTCCGTGTTCCGGATATCGAAGCAACTTATATCCACTGGTTGTTAAATGATGGACCAGATGATTATTCGGCCTTCAGCGAACAAACCGGCTTTGTCTATTTTGGCGCAGTACACGGTCTTGTTTCGCATTCTGAGTGGTTTCTATGTGGCAGCATCACTTTGCTCTGGCCCCAACTTCGACAGGCAGCATATGCAGTTACGGTCATCGACAATGACGACAACGGGAAATCCTGCTTCGAAGGAAGATACGATTCTGGTGGTGGGTGCCGGAGTCTTCGGTCTTTCAACGGCACTGGAGTTGAGATCTCGAGATTACAGAAACGTCACTGTGCTAGACCGCTACCCACCTCCAGTTCCGGACGGAAGCAGCGTCGACGTCTCTCGAGTGATTCGGAGCGACTATGCTGACCCGCTGTACGCCCAGATGGCCAGAGAGGCCATCGAGGGTTGGAAATCCGAATACAAGAATCACTATCACCATTCCGGATTCGCTATGCTGGCCGAGACGTCTCGGGACCCGTACATTGAGAAGTCCTTGGAGATCAGCCGCTCGCAAGGGCAAATCTTGGATCAGTATGATGACGGAAATGGTCTGAAGGAGCTGTACCCAGGAATCAAGGCCGACCTCAGCAATCTACGAGCCTACCACAATTCACAAGGCGGATGGGCTGACGCTGCATCCAGTATTCAATACCTGAGTCTCCGCTGTAGCCAGGCCGGAATCTCCTTCATCACAGGTCCCCGAGGAACTGTGCGATCGCTGCGGAAGATCGGCTCTCGCGTTGTTGGAGTGAATTTGACTAACGGAGACTTCCTCTCCGCCTCGCAGGTTATCCTCAGCACGGGCGCGTGGTCGAATCTGCTGCTGGACATGTCGCATGCAGCCTCCGCATCGGCCCAGCCTGTAGGATTTATCCAACTCACGGCGGCAGAAGCACGTAGCATTAGCAAGATGCCTGTAATGATAAACCTGAGCAGCGGGGTCTTCTGCTTTCCTCCAACTCCCGGGACGCATATCCTTAAGGTCGCACGGCATAGTTTCGGCTTCGCAAATGACCAGACTTCGGACGACGGATCAAGCCGAACTGTATCATCGCCAAAAAGAGACGAAGTTAATGCCAAGCAGGCTTTTCTTCCTGATGACGCGGATCGAGCTCTGCGACAGGGTCTGCAATGGCTCGCCCCTCAATTTGCCCATCGCCCTTGGTCCAACTGCCGGTTGTGCTGGTACACGGACACCCCCAAAGGGGATTTTGTTATCGACCACCACCCCACCATGGCTGGACTCTTCATTGCCATTGGGGGGGCCGGACAGTAAGTAGCCGCTGTTTGATTGATGGTTGGTAGATGAAATGGGAAGTTTGTGCTCTTCAGCTGACAGCAATGGATTCGACCTCAGTGCCTTCAAATTCCTCCCTGTCCTAGGTCGCTACATAGCTGATTGCTTTGAGAATCTCGCCTCGGAGAGCATCAGGCAAAAGTGGAGGTTGCGTTCACCAGAGGGAAACCTTCAAGATGTCAAATTCGGAGACGGAAGTCGAAGGGGACCGCCCCTAAGAAGGTTGACGGTTGAGGAGCAGGCCAAGCTTTAGGTAGACCTTCAGAATGTCAGCCAAAAGACTTGTTTTCCATCTTTTATCTTCGCTACATCCAAGCATATATTGTATCATAGCAGGAATGTAATCGATGAAGTGCAGACGCATCCCACGGCACTTTACTGGAAGAACACTCCATTGAAATGAGAAAGGATATTATGACATCTTGTTAGTCTTTAGCACATCGCCCAAGCCTTGTCAAATCTCTCGTGACGCCTCACCTCAAAAGAATCATGTTGCGTCTGCAATTGTAGCTGAAGTGTGTCAGCCAGGACGGGACATCGCTTTCCGCTAGGGGATGACAGACTCACGACCCACGCAGCGGAAGCTATCCTATTGCCGCCTATCTGAGCCTCCGCTGTCCTCGCGCGAAGAACCTCCAAGAGATAATTTACCAGCGATGCTGACGCCAGAGGATAATGTTCCTTAAGCTGCATCCGCCATCCTATCTGTGGCTTTCACCTTTCCTCCATATTTTTAATAATGTCAACGGACGAGTACCGGCCGCCCAAGCGCACTCGACAAGCGTGTGAGCAATGCCGGTAAGTACTACTACTCACACACCAATTCGTTCCGGATACTGATTGAGTCATAGGCGGAAAAAGGCTCGATGTCCTGGAGAAAGACCAGTTTGCTCATATTGCGAGCGACTGGGTCAGCAATGCGTCTACTCACAGCGAGAACTCGGGGACCTCGGTCCTAATACAGTGGCAGATATGGTAAAATAGAAAACGAACCTAGGGATCTATTATGAATTGAGAAGGTAGCTGACTCATTTGCGGTCGCAGTCAAAGCGGCTGTCAACTGTGGAGGAAAGGCTGGAGGAAGTACTCAGCAGTCTGCGGTAGGTGTCTTGAAGGGGAGTCACCAATTGGGAGTTTGTTTAGAGGCTAATCAGTCAGGAGCTGTGTTACAGGACAGCACCATTGAGGTCAGGCGCAGCTTTTACAGCAGATTCTGCAAGGCTTGGTTCGGATGATAGACGTCTGGGGGGTCGATCAACGTAATGACGTCCATCCTTCTGAAGTATTAACGTTGAGGATTAACTTCAGATCGTGGTAGTCCACCTTCCAGCTCGATTGTGTCGATAGCTGGCCGGCTGTATCTCACCTGGTGCAACTACCAGCCTTTGCCGCTGTTTTGTCAAGATTCTGCCTTTCTCGAGACCATCGGCACCAGAGATGCAGAGCTAATCCTAGCGATCCAAGCGGTTGCTCTTCGATTCAGAAGTTCTGACCCAGTGGAGGATCTCAATCTTGACTCGTACATTGGCACATGTGCTCAGAAAGCGCGTGATTTGGTGATGGAGCGTGTTAGCCGTGGTTCTGTGGAGCTTTCAACTCTGCAGACCCTCTGTCTTCTGGCAATATTTGATTTCGCAAGTGAGTCTTTGCCCACTAGAAGACTCTTTGACCTGTGTCTGATAGGCGTTGTTTCAGCTGGCCATATCGTTCAGGCGGGTTTGGATATCAACATGGCATCATATTTGGCCCAGTGTGTCAATATCAACGGGGAAGTGCTTGGTAACCTTTACACGGAACCATCAGAGAAGAAGCGGTGTTATTGGAGTATATACTTACTTCAACACCTACAAGGTGACCACATTCGCACAATGAGACTAATGACAGGCGTTCATACCCCGTTCAACACCGGCTCAGGTCTTTCTCCCACCTATGGAGCCCCCTACATTTCCGAACGGCCGCAAGGATCTTGGAGCCACCGCAAGGAAGATCTTGGCCTGATGTCTTACGCTGTTCATATTAGCGAAGTCTGGTCTGTAGCAATGTCCTACGCCGCCGGTCGAGTCAGACCAGATTCTCCTCCTCCCTGGTCTCCGCAATCCGATTATTCCATCGTAACATACAAACACATTGAATTTGACAGCTACACACCTTTGTCTCATCGCTACCACGCAAACCATTTTCAGGACTATAGACTCGCAGAGCTGAATGAGCATCGATACTTTTGGTGTCCATGGTTTTTCATCCAGTTCTTGTACTCGACCATTCCATGCCTCTTAAACCACCCCTTTCTCCTTTCAATGAGGCTGCGGAGCTTTCGTCACACGATGCCCCAATCATTTATCCGGCAGTCTTTTGAACATATCACCATCCATACAGCCTGGATACTCCACTTCATCGATCTTCTCGAACACAAAGGCTTCCAGATCGGCGATCCCATCATTGGACATTGCGTGGTTATCGTAGCCACGATCCACCTACAGCACAGTTTCGTCGAGGATGCAGGCCTGCGGAATAAGGCGCGAGAAGGCTTTACTAAGTGTCTCCGCTTTCTCCATCCCCTGGGACAGCGGTGGCCTCACATCAGGAATATGGTATGATATTCTCTTAAAAAGAAGAGTGCAGGAATTAATTGGTTCCTAGACCGAAAAGCTGAACCGGCTACGAGAGAGTGTATCCGCGGAAGCGACCCGACAAACATGGACAGAGACTGCCCAACTTCTCCGCGAGCTCCTCGTCTACGACAGCGCGGGCAAGTCCCCCGAACAACCAGACACGATATTCGGTGCTTCGATGTCGGATCCGCAAGCAGATCATGCCTCGACGACCAGATTGACTCCTGATCCTGATTTCCCGCTTGTGGGATCCGCAGGCATCTCAGGCCACAGAACTGTATCAAAGGAAGTCGTCACATATCCGCCGGACTCTGTTTCGACACCACCGCCAGCAATACAAACGCCGGTCCCGAATGCAGCGAATCCGACCCCTGGACCAGCTGGTGACCCGATCGGGCGATTTGGAGATCATAGTACCTTGGAAGGGATGCTAACCGATCAGCTATTTTTAGAGCCTGAGGGATATGGAAGAGCTATTGAGAACTGGTGGGAATTTGAGCTTAATTGATCTCGTCCCCCCGGAAAAGTTGGTTTCAATCTCATATATTCACTCTCATAACTCAACCCAGATTCTCAGAGCATCTCTTCCGCATTTACTACCTGGGCATAACTGTCCTTCGTATTACCATGCCAGGGGTCCTTTCTCTGACTGGGACACGGCACAGCTCAAACCATCGCAGAGCTCAATTTCTTCCTGTAGTTTCCCAGTAACGACATAGCTAGGCGCAGCAGGCCAGATCTCCTTGCCGGCTTCTTTCTCCTCTTGGCGATGATCAAATACTAATTCCCGGACCAGTTTTTGAAAATACAAAGGACCCTGTTATTTGGATCTCCATTTAGCCTCCGGCTGACAGGAAAAGAAAATTAAGATATACTCACTTTCTCAATTTCCGGGTGCAATTGTCCATGCATGAAAATCCCAGCATTGAGATTCCTCTGGGCCGCGTTGCAAAGGTCCGTATCCTCGCGAAGAACCTGTTTAAAGAACTCGCTGATGCAGTTGAAATCTTTGTCGCTGGCCTCATTCTGTCTGTACACTTCGTATTCCATCAGAGTCTGCTTCTCTGAGACCGGGGTGCAGCGCATTAAGTAGAAAAAGTGCGGTCTGCCCGTTCGTGTGTTGTTAGCAGTTTGGGTTAGTTCTCCTAGGTACAGCAAGCATCCTTACGAGATTGTTATGGAGGCATTGGGAAAGAGAAAAGTACTGTAGATTCCCAGGCCAGGCACATCAGGTTTGTCCGTGTTGAAGTGCTGGATGTGTCCTGCCTCTGTCTGGACCCAGTACTTGGATAGATCTGTGACGCCGTTGACGGCCGGGTGACCTGTGGGGCAATGGTAGCACTGCAGTGAGCGTCAGCTCGATTCGTGTTGATAGCAATTGGCGGCCTGCGTTGTCTTACTTCGTTATAGTTGTCTGCTAGAGTCTTCCAGTTGTAATCCCCTATCATCTCCCACTGATGGTCGAAGTGATATTGGGCCATGTCGAACTCCTGCAGTCGTGGCTGAAGGTCTACTTTGGCGAAATCATGATCCCACGCAACGCCGGGCAGGGAGGACGCTTCGAGATTGATCCAGATGAACCCTAGCTGGTCGATATGGGTATGGATCGAATACAGGCTGTTCTTCTCCTTGTCGAACGGCTCCACGTCTTGGTATCTGGGGGCTTTGGCGAGTCTTCCATCAAGGCCGTATGACCATCCTAGGTAGTTCAGTCAGTCAGAAATGGTCCTCCAATCTATTTTGCTCCTGCACGCCGTTTTCTCGGAATCGTCAGCAGTCATCAGAACTCACCGTGGTATTTGCAAGCAATGATGTTCGCCGTCCCGCTCTTCTTTTCGATCACTGGATAGGCACGGTGTCGACACATGTTATGAAATGCATTGATATCTCGCTGTCGGTCCCTGACGAGGAAGAAGTTGAACCCGGCTTCTTGAATCTGTACATAATCACCAACATTAGGAAGTCGAAGCTGGTGCGATACGAGTATCCATTTCTTGGAGAATATAGCCCGTCTTTCCAGCTCGTACATGGCCGGTGAGCGATACCAGGACGCAGGAAGCGCCCTGTCCCTGAGCTCTTCCGCTAGTGGCTCTGTAGATGAGGACTTGCCGAAGCTGAAGAATCGACTCATGATGCTATCTGTGCTGTATTCTACCTTTGGATCTTTGTAGTTCACTCTTCGTTTGCGAGTTACGCGTAACTTACGATTCGAGCTCTTAGCTGAATCGATAGGTACTATATAAGATGTCCAAAGGACAAGTCACAGACCTTCACCGTCGCCAACTTCTTATGACCTAGGCCTACGAACTCTAACAGCACGGATAGATTCCGGCATCCGCTCGCTCTGTTGGAGCCCGCAACACTATTCCGGTTGTCATTGCATGCATCCTGATGGCTGTGCTACGGCGGACCATACCGGCCAATTTGCAACAAGTAATACTATCACTGACTTCACACTCCCAGTTCTGCCTGCTAGTGTTTCTCAGTTTTAATTGACTGACTAACCAGGGTACGGCAGACTATATATGCATTTTGCTTGAACCCTCACATAGTGGCCACTGTATAGGATGTGAGGTGAGCACTGAGTCAACTATACTATACTCTAGCTAACCTATTCTGCCATCTGGCAGAATCTCAATTTTAGTTATCGCAAATTGGCGGGTATAGTCCACCGAACGGTGTGGGTACGGAAACCGGGCCGGCTCCACTCGCACCTGGCGATGATACGATAACGCATAGATTGCTTCGTCCTCCAGTCGGACGGCGGTCTTATCTAGATACCTCGATGAGACTGGGTCCTAGTTCGATAACGATGTAGCCGAATCACAGGCTTGTGGAGTACGGATCTCAACTCCAACCTTGCCTGGATCATAAAAAAGGGAAGGGGGAACGTTGCTCGAGCCTGTGTCGTTAAGCGGATCCGACGTCGAACATGTCTATCGACGCAGTATGGCTCCTCCGTCGAGCCCGACACGGGCACCACCGCCTGCGCTGTACTATCATTGGAGCGGGGTAAGGATTAGAGTCCTCGGGAGTACGAGAAGAGATCCATTGGCTGATTTGCTCTGGTATGATTTAGAGGATCCGGAATTCTTATGGGTACGTTCAGTTGGAAGGACAGGCGAGATCAACTTCTGTTGACCTGACGGATACAATCCTATATAGCTTATAAACTGGAAAGACACTTGGGGAATATGTGGATTTCTGGATTACGAGAAATCTCCCGAGCTTGGAAGAACTTCGTATGAGAATCGGTATCCCGGTATGTAGGTCATGGGCATGGGATTATGTGCGTGTCTGATACTTAATAACGTCTTTCTTTTCCAGGATGCGCTCGCGACGTGCCTAGCGACGTTTACCAGTATTCATTTTGCGCCAAATCCAGCATGGACACAATTGTGCGTGTTGAAGTAACTCATGCAAAAGTGCCAGTCGCAAATAGAGCCCTTGCTGAACTATGATACTTGCGTGGCCCAGTTACTCGTCTTCAGCGGAAATACAGAATTATCTGAGGAACGCCGCCAAGCATTTCGACCTAGAGCGCTTTATCCACTATAATAGCGAAGTAGTCGGAGCACAGTGGGACGAAGCTCGCGGAATCTGGACGATAGAGGTCCATGGCCACGGCCGCGTCGAGAGCGACGTCTTAGTCAACGCCGGAGGACTCCTGAACCATCCTCAGATGCCGAGCATTGACGGCCTCTCATCATTCCAGGGCCCTCTGCTGCATACTGCCTGTTGGGATAGCTCCGTTGATCTGATAGATAAGAAGGTCGCGGTCATCGGAGCTGGCGCCAATGCCGTGCGGCTCGTCCCACAGATCCAATAATGTTGCCGGCACGTCGACGTGTATATTCGCACTCCGTCATGGATTTCACGTCCAATTGCCTCTGGACAAGAGAACGAACGGAACCACTGGTATCGAGAAGACGAAATAAACCACTTCCGCCGAGACGGCCAGTCTTGCCTAGAGACGCGGAAAGCCCTGGAAGGTCACCGGTCAGTTTAAGGCATATTTCAAGAACTCGGCGGAGCAGCTGGATATCCGGGGGCGATTCGAGGCGGGTATTAAACAGCTTACTGCAGATGATGACCTGCAGAAGAAACTCATACCCTCGTTCGAAGTTGGGTGTCGCCGCATCAATCCCGGAGAAAAGTATCTGGTCGCGGCTGCAAAAGCCCAATGTCGAGCCCGTGTTTGATCCTATTCAGCAGACTGTCGCCGACGGCCTCCTGGTTAAGACAGAGGAAGGGTAATGGTTAAGTGCCCCGCAGACGTGATTGTTGCTGCGACAGGGTTCAACACGACCTTTCGGCCACGGTTCCCGATTATTGGGCAGGATGGCGTGAATCTGCAGGACCTATGGGCGTCGAATCCAACCTCTCATATATGGGAATGGTGGCGTCCGGGTTCCCGAACTACCTTATCTTCTTGGGTCCGAATACCCCCATCTCAAACGGAAGTCTCATGGGTAAGGATTTTCGGTTTCGGTTTGTTTCTGCTCTCTCTCGGAACTCCTGCAGTGTGGCTGATCGTTTGCGCATGTATTTCGTTTATACAAAGGACCGGTGGAAGCCACGAGTGATTATTCCATTCGTCTGCTCCGCAAAGTCGTGCGTGAGCGCATCCGATCTTCCAACATCTGGCCCGATGCGCAGCAGGACTTTGATCGGCATACGCAAAGTCGAATGAAAGAAATGGTGTGGACGGGGAGCTGTCGGAGTTTGGAGTAAGTCACGAGCACAGCTGCACTAATTAATAGACAAATTTAAAATAAAGCCAGAGAACCTTGAAAAGGCACTACTTGCTGAACTTAAATCATGCCCATCCAGTCAAATCCGACGCGAACGGGAAGATCACCGCGCTCTGGCCCGGGAGCGCTCTTCCCTATGCAGACCCTGGCGGAGAATCGCTGGGAAGACTACCACTGGGAACGCAAAGGGACAGCTCGTTTCGACTACTGGGGTCGCGGTTTCTCGTAAGTGCAGCTTCGATTGATGACCATGGAGTCCGGTGGACAAAGCACTGAGGGCCAGGCTTGAAGGTACCCATGTGGCTGACTGACTCCATTTATTCTGATTAGTGTTTAGATTAGTGTAAATATTCTCGATTAGTATTCCTATACTGCAGTATCAATCTCGGTCTCTTTTGTGTTTCTGAACAGTCTCGTAGGTGCACCATGTGTCCACAGTTTGTTGGATGGAGGTCGATCGGGATCAGTAATCATCAATCGTATAATTTCGCGTTTACTGATCCTGACCACTTTACCACGGAGCAACAGAACACATATACCCTTTTTTTTAAGGTTATTATTGTTCAGGCCCCTAGAGTGCAGGAATGATAACTAATCCTAATGATCAAGAAATGAAATGCGATTATTGATCATAGATATTCAAGAATAACGATTATAAAACAACATTGGCATGCTAGGCTCTTCTGGAGCTCCCCAGCCACGTTGACAGTCGCCCACGAAAGTCCGGGTAGCCTAGTCTATCTAGTCTTCTGCAGCCCAGAGGCCATGTGCTCCAGAGGTATTTTTGAATCGAGCTTGGCTGAGACATTAAGGGCCTTACAAGTCGCACTGTGCAATTGACTGCTCCGACAGCATACGGACTTGGCTCCGTGGAGCACGTAATCTGTCTCAAGAACATTGCTTGATTTTCCCCGCATTCCGGCATATTGGAGGATGAAGAACAAAGAAAGCCTGACTGATCTGTCAGGCTCCAGTGCTCGGGTATTAAGGACTCCGAATGGTGGAGTTGTTAGCTTACGCGGACAGGACACAGAAACTCGGCAGCAAGGTGAGACATAAGCGTTCATGGCAGACATTAATTGTTGTCCTGCGTATGCAGATGAACCAAAAAGCAAAGACCCTGCAGGTGGAGATCCAGGGTGTGGACTGAGCGCTGGTGGCGAAACCTCACGCATATTAATTATAATTATTGTTGGTTCTTGAAGTCATCACCATCGTCGGCACGGACGAGGCGTGCTCCGCGCGCGATGTCACTTCGCGGAACTACTATCACGGCCTACGTCGGGCTGAACAAGAATGGAATATGGAAAGCCCTTACTTTACCTAATTAATAGTATGCAGGTTGACGTTTCGGGATAGAGAAAGCAGATTGGGTCGGGGTTTGGTCCGTCCAGTCGGAAGAAGGTGGCGTCGCCCACACGCTGGTAATCATAGGGAGATTGGCATATGATATGATTGTAGGCGTATCATCCTACATACAATAGTACAACAGGTGGCGGAAGGAAAGTACGGTGACCACTGCCTGGTATTGCTCTGATACTATTCGTTTTGGATGTTCGTTACTATCACACACACCCTGTGAACAGCAAGATATTATTGACTAAATAATGGCGCGGATTGCATAAGCCGTGTCAAGCGGTCCTGTCGATCCCGGACGGACTGGTACCACGGAGAGTTCAGCGACGATCAATGATTAGCGGGATGTGCAGCTGGTTCGTGCGGGTTGGACCCAAACAGCGGTCGGCACGGCCACCGGAGGTCGACGCAGTTGGTCTGCACGTTGTCCGTTGAGACTGGGTAATTATCGCTAACTACTTAACTGACCTCTTGAATTGGATATGGACATCACCTGCTTTTTTTGTTGGAGCGCAGTAACTAATTAGCGCAGAGTACTATGTTCGAGGATAGACTCTGGAGACCCGTCGATAGCTCGGCGTTTGCGTGGGGCAGCCAGCATGCCAGAATGCACAACGCGTCACTGGCGGAAAAGGGCCCCCTGACTCGAGAGTCGCTCGGGTGGGGATTGACGGCTGAGTTCATCTTCCTGACAAGTGCAGAACCATGGTCGTGCCAGATTGCAAGCGACGCGCGAATCGACCGTTGGCTGGCTGTCTATCTGTCTGTCTGCAAGGCGCGACTCGTCAGCGTCACGCCTCGAAGCAGAAGCAGTCCACGGATAATGCATGCTGCATGATATGGTATTTGGCACTTGCAGTTTGGCGCTGGTCTAGTGGCTGTGGCAATCGTGTCGGCCGGGAGTGTACGAGACAAATAAGCAACACGAAATACACGATCTCTCCACAGGTCATGGTCAAGACTTGATTATCACCTGGTGGGCAATAGTCGTGCTAGACTATCACTAACTTACAGCGCTGTTCAGCTGCATAGTATCCGAGCCTCAGCCTTGCACACTACTACTGCTCCCTACAAGCCAGGACGAACAGCCGCTTTCGGCAATTATCGAAGATCGTCCCTGCCACCACCGACGGGTTTCTGCACAATAATCGTCGACCGTGGGTTCCCGATTGATCTAACAGGTCGGGTCCGAGAAAGCGACCCAGCGGCCGTGAAATGGCCGAGTCGAACCAGGTCAAGTCAAATACTGACGTCAGTGTCTCCTTGTCTGCTTAATTTACCCGACTGGAAGGAAAGCGATGCAATAGAAGGCCAGAAGACGACCTAGGTAGAAGGAAGACCACTCTGGAACGGGCGACTATGACGTGCAGATTCCTGGATTCCTGGCATATGCCACCTGCCACCTGGATGCCAGGAAGCAAGTGGATCGAGTATCTCTTTGCCATCCGTGGATGCTGTCTCCCGTATTGCGCACAAAACCGGGTCGACGGCCCCCATTTTAGTGTTGGGCCGGGCTGTAACATGCTAGTCGCAAAAGTCTCAGATGTGGCCTCATGCGTCCTGGCATTTCCCCCCCCTTTTTTTATTTTTACTTTTTCTATCTTTTTCTGTGGGTTTGTACCGGACCTCCGAAGTGTTAGATAATAATAATGAACACGATTAATGACAATAGTACCGTAACAATTATTAAATCCTGGATCCCATCCCGCTTATGCGTGACGAAAAGGGGTTGACGGCGGCAGATAAACACACTGACAGACAGACAGAAACCCAAGGCTGAGGATTCGCCTTTCGACTACCGTTGTCCAAGCAGAACCCGCCGGTTGCTGCTTCTCCTATGCACTACCATCTCTGTTCTTCACCTGGACATGCACTGCTACCCTGTTCTACCCTCTGCGACACCCTGCAACTCGACCCCGTTGTAGTCGCAGATGCGGTTGAAAATGCTGATGTTGTGCTCCCTCCGTACCGCTGAGCGTATGTGCTATGCAGTCTGGACCAAGATAGATAATGCGGCGGTAGTTTCGAAACGACCACAACGCCCATATCTGCATCTAAATCAAAAAGAAGGACCCCAGGCGGAAGGTTAAAACACACGGTGATACCGATGATCATGGTCGTAGTCTAAATCAAGCCGAAAGGAGGCCGACTTTAATCAAACTCAGGGGAAGAAGAGCATCCTCAAGCGTGTTTCCCACAGAGATCATATACGATACTCATCAGTACCTAGGTACAAGGATGTTTGTTACTATTATTACGATTCCCATGCCAACTGTATCGTATTGCGCGAGGAGATCCAATTATGCCCACGGTTTTATTCTGCCTGTGAACAAGTGTAACTCCGTCATTATTATTGTTATTAACAGGCCAAAGAGGAGAACACACACACAAAAAAAAAGAAAGACAAATTAATAAGAAAAAAGAAAGAGTGTACAATAGACGAAGAAAACAACGAATGATAGTTTCCAGACTGCCCTCTTCTGCTGTCTGCTTGCCCAGGTTGTCTGTCTATCTGACTCCTTCTGCGCCTTTCCTAGGCGGGTGCGCGCACGGGTCGGATCTCCAACGCCCGCCTCGTCTTCTCCTCTCTCTCTCTCCCTCTCTTCTCCCCTCCCCCTTTCGTCCCTGATTGACTTGACTCTTGTAGTCGTCGTCAAACATCTCTCTCTTTTTGCGTTTTGTCCGTTCCCCTCTGCCCCCATCCCCCTTCTCTTCCCCATCTTTCAATCCCTTCACCTCCCTCCTCCCGTCACCCCTTCCCCAGTCCCATCGCATCCAGTGAACGGTCCCCCCGTCTTCTGTCGGCCCAGAAGATAAGGTGCCTTTCCAAGGATCTGGGTGACCTTTGTTACGGCGTTCCTTTTCCGTTCGCATCTACTTTTTATTTTTTATTTTTTATATTATTTCTATTATGTTCTAATACATCGATTCGATCATTGAGCCTTCTGGTTTGCCTTTCTCTTCCTCCCCCTTTTTGATTCCTCTGTACATGGCTTGGCTTCAGCTATCTGCCATCGAAAGGGTTGAGCTCCCTTAGTCTTCTCCATTACGTCTTCTCCATCACTTGTCGTCGGTCCACTACAGGGGCGTTTCTTTCTTTTCCTTCCCTTTCTTTTCTAGCTTCAACTTGCTCTGCCATCTCCTTGCATCTGCAGTCGCTCTTGATCTGCTATCTTAATTTTTCTGTACCATATTGATCTTATGTTTGTACGGGACAGAAAAGGTACGGTCACCCTGTTCCAGATGATTCCCGCCCTCTAAAAATATCCTCGCCATCCTGAATGATCCGCCCGTTCGTCTGGAACTCAGTCCATTGGCTCCTGTGACCGGTTTCCTGACGTTTCCTTCGCTTGTCACGTCATCAGGGTCGATTGGATGGGTTATGGATGTTAGCTAATGGTTTTTGTCTTCTGTTTAGAACATCCTTCTCGCCTCGCTCGGTGGCCCGCACAGTACACTGTCGCCTTAACCGCGTCTTAATAAACGCCTCGTTGTCCCTGAAGCTCTAGTGCCTGCCCTTACGACTGTGCCAGAAATACCCACCCCGGAAGATATTTAGTTGAGACACGCCATGGCGGCGTTAGTGCAGACAATCCCCCAGAGTAGCACGGTTCCGGTGCTTCAAACCCGTCCCTCGTCTTCATCTGCCTCATTCACCCATCCCTCTCAACCGCCATCGTCAGCATCCCGAAGCCAAACCATGTCTTGGAACACCTTGAATGCTGGGAGTAATAGTGCCGGAAACTATGGGGGTCGCCAGGTGGTTGCTCCCTACGCCTTCACCACCACCCCGAATCTGGCCAGTTCTCAGAACCGCCGGTCGTGGTCGCCTCACTTGACCCCGGGCCATCGAACATTCTCCGCTCCTCCAGTGCAGCAGAACGTTGCCTCTAGCGGACTGGGCAACAACGGTAGCCACTCGTCGCGACATATGAGTCTCACTGCAGCTGGTTCTGTATCCACTCCGTCGTCCTCCAATTCGTCTCTCCGCTCCCATGGGTCCAAAGACGATTCGGCAATTCCGTCTAGACATAGTAGCTGGAATGACCCGATTCTTCGTCCCTTGTCCACGGTGAATTCCTCTCCGTCTCTGAACACTTCGACATCCTCTTCTGCTAGACCCTCCCCCGACCGTTATCGTCGGGGAAACAGACGTGCAGAGGGAGCCTCCGGGAGCCAACCTGTGAACCAGCCTGCATCACCTACAGTGTCTTCCCCTTCTCTGGACAACCACTCCCAGCCCCGTCCTTCCAGTTCCTCGGGCCCGCCGGATTCTCTGCCGAAAGTCCCTCGAGCAGCGGGTCATAACCGGATCTTCAGTACTGATGATGCCACCCGGGTCGAGAAACAGCAGCCGGAATTGGCGAAGCGATATAGACGCAGAAGCGTGGGAACCGTTGACAGCGCTAGTCTACTTAATGCAGACAGCCCTGCTATCCCATTCGAGGCAGACATGACCAGTCCCTTTGCTCGGGACCTTGCAGGTCGGCCACGGTCGACTCCGTCTTCTCAGAGGGACAGCACCGCGAGCCTTGATTCTACCCGCTCTTCTAACTCATCGGTAGGTGGGAGTCTGAGCTGGATGGAAGTGGAAACTTATTTATTAACTAATTCTTGATTTTACGATAATAGGTGCACGATGGTGGAAGAACAGAAACAGGATTATCATCCAGCCGGACCCCTAAATCGGATAATCCAAAGCGAGCGAGCAAGTCTTCCCCACTGTCCCAACCAATTCCTACGGCCACCGCTTCTCAGACTGCACGAGCTCCGGATGTGACCGACCAGCAAAGCAAGGCGTCCTCGGTGTCGGCTAGCCCTGCCACACAGCGTCTGACGGAGATCAATAACGTTGAGTCAGCGAAGGCTGGGAAGTCCAGATTGCGGCGAGCATTTTCATTTGGAAGCTCGTCGGATCTGCTCAAGGCGTCTCACCGCCACGCCCTCAACAAAGAGGTGCAGGCAGCGGAACAAGCCCGGAGGCAGCAACTCACCGAGGAGCTGGGTGCGGAGCAGGCTGCAATTGCGGAGCAGCAGGAGGCCAGTGGTCTCGGGGAGAGCATCTATTCACGTCAAGTATACTACACGAAAGAGTCGACGGACGGAATGTCCGTTTCGTCCACAGCCTCGTCTGCGTCGATCATGCTTAGAAAGATGGGTAAAGGGATGAAACGGTCGACCAGGTCTCTCGTCGGACTTTTCCGGCCGAAGGCTAGCGGTCCTAATGCTAGTACTGCAGAGCCCACTGTGAGTAGTAGCGGGGGACCCATGGAGCCGACGTTGTCGGTTGTGAACGTCGAAGCCGACAAGAAGAAGGATCCGGTCAAACCGGCACAGCGGGATACTACACGCGCTTGTGCTGCACCGCCTCGGATTGAGCTTGATCGCTGGGATGTGAACAACGCTGGTTCTAGTCGGGAAGCACCTACGGCTGCCACTATTAGCAAATCCTCGTTGCGTCAGAGCATCATGGGAGGTGACAGGGAGCGTGCAGAGGTTCTTGCTGCGGTTAATAGCCGGAAGGGTATTTTGAAAAGTGTGTTAGCGCTTATGATGTTCCGTTTCCTGGGTTTGGGACAATTGACTAACTTGCCTCGTCTTGCAGAGAGCTATTCCGACTCGGGGGTACCGTCTACCTCCACCAAGGCCCCTAATGAGGGACCCCATTCTCGAAACGGCAGCAGCGATTCGCAGCATTCAAGCGTTCCAAGTACGCCAGTGGATCTGGGTAGCCGAAAGAGCGATGGTGTTGCGATCGCGGGCGACGATTACTTCATGTCGACGGAGCGACGGCCGATTGTCCATGAAACGAGCAGTGTAAATCTTAGTCCGCAGCCCGTGGTCAAGAACATTGTGTTCAGCCCGCGGATTCAATTCCATGAGACGTGGACCAGTGGCGAGTACGATCGACGCGCGGATATCGCGACGTGCAATCGATTGACGCCCCTCCTTGCGCAGCAGATCAAGGAGGAGCTGAACAATTTCAAACTGGTAAGTGGAGTGGAAAGCTGTGCAGTGGTGGCCAGATTTGACTAATAGTGTTGACTAGGAGATGGAAGTGCACGAGACGTCCAAGGTGTATACGCACTTTATTTGAATGGGCTGAATGCTGAATAGAGGAGGAAATTATCCTCGTTCCGAAGTGAAGATGAGGAATCGGCGTTATTTTCGTTCTCATTCATCCTCCACTTCGATAGAGATGGATTGGCCATGGCCGGGCCGTGTTATCAAGGGCGTTACGGCGACAGCAACGTCATGGTGTTCAGTTTTCTTTTCTTCGTTCTGATTTCGGCCAAAAAAAAAACACGCGTCTTTGCATGTGCGAAGTAGAGTGAAGAAAGGGGAGGAAGCGTGGGTGAGTGTGCTGGACGAGAAGATGAGAGCGCGTCGACCTTGATTTTGGTTCCTGATTCTTTCCGGTCTTTTTTTCTTTTTTCTTTTCCTCATTTCCATTTTTGCTTTATTTTCCTTTTTTTTCATTTTTTTTTTTTTTTTTCTCATTGCGTGAGTAAGACTTGGGCCTGTGGCTCTTCTGTGAGATCCTTCGGTTCATATAATGTTGGCAACCGCTGTGGAAGCATAGGCGGGTCGTTATTTTGGCTCAGCATGTGAATGTGTTGGAAAGCGAGCACTGCAAAATGGACAGCATTTCTGTGTTTTCTTATGTTTTGATTGGAACAGCTTGTTTTTTCAGGGCGGGTTTTCATGGTTTTTCCGGACTGCACCGGTTCATCAGTGGCATTAGTTTTAACGTTGTGACGCCTTGGCGGGCTCTTACGCTGTGGCATTTGATTTGCAGTTGTCTGCTCTGATATCTTGTAGATTGGGTTGCATGTGTATTGTGAGTAGACAGTTGTTGATGCAAGTGGTGCTATGTTGGTGGGCGGCGATAGGTCGGGTGAGGGATGAGGCCGAAGCTGGGGATTTGGAGAAGATCGACGGAGAGCGTGGGATGACTGGGGGTTTTGTGGAGAAAGCGGGGGCCGGGGAGTGGCCGTGCGCGGCGGAGTCAGGCACCTTCCCGTTCCGGGCGCACCCCCACGATGACCAAGCGTGACCAAGGCGGCAGCCCCCACGCGGAGAGCGACATGTGACCGGCGGGGATTCTCGTCTCCGCGGCATCTGCGCGTCCTGATTGGCCCGGAGGCATTCAAGCGCAGACAAACTTCAAGCTCCAGGCGGGACAGGAGCAACAATCAGGCGATGTGGGAAAGGTTGATTCCCGTGGGGCACGAAGCAGTCGACCTGGGAATTGTGTTACACCGGTCTGGGGTAGTCCTGGCAGGTCCCCGTATATGAAGCCCCCCATGGTGTCAGCTTCCCCCTTACCCTTCTTCTCCTCCCACCGTCTCTTCCAATTCCTCTGTGCCCCTTCTGCCTCCACAAAGACACTCCAACCGGCACCATGTCCGTCAAAGATCTCGAGCTGCAAATTGCCGACAACAAGCCACAAATCGACAATGTTGAGCTGGTCACCACCGACCCGGAGACGGTCAAGGTCATGAAATTGGAACCGCCGCCCTACGTCGCCGGTCTGTCCCTTGAGGAGCGCCAGAGGGCCGAGAGGGCCCTCTTACGCAAGATCGATCTGCGTCTTCTCCCTATGCTCATCCTTATGTATATTATGAACTACCTGGATCGGAATAATATTGTGAGTTCTGCAGGATGACCACATCACCTCTTTGCATCGACCGTTGAAACGAATGCTTAGCTGACTCTACCAGGCCGCTGCTCGACTGGCCGGTCTCGAAGAGGACCTCGGCATGGATCCAAACTCGAACAAGTATCAGACGTGCGTGAGTATCCTGTTTGTGGGATACTTGCTGATGCAGAGTGAGTATACTATGCTCGGCAAATTGGAGAACAATATGTTAGGGTTTGATGCTGACCATCTCAAGTCCCGTCCAACCTCCTTCTCAACAAGATCGGAAAGCCCTCGTGGTATCTCCCTGCTTCCATGATCCTCTGGGGTATCATCTCGACCTGCACAGCCGCCGCTCAGAACTATGTCGGTCTTCTCATGGTCCGATTCTTCCTCGGTTTCGTCGAGGCTGCGTACTTTGTATGCTTTACCCTTCCCTCCCTTGAACGTTAAGATATCTATCTCCTAGCTAACCGATACAGCCCGGATGTCTCTACTTCCTCAGTGCCTGGTACACCAGAAAAGAGCTTGGATTCCGTACCGCGGCCCTCTACTCTGGCTCTCTGCTCTCCGGTGCCTTCTCTGGGCTTATCGCCGCTGGCATTACGGGTAATATGGACCACGACCTAGGCCTCCGCGCGTGGCGTTGGCTGTTCATCATCGAAGGCGCCATTACCATCGTGATTGCGGCCCTATCCGTCTTCGTCCTGCCAGACTTCCCACGGACCACGCCCTGGCTCTCGGAGGAGGAGAAGCAGCTCGCCACCTGGCGGCTGCAGGAGGACATTGGGGAGGACGACTGGGTCGACAGCAAGCAGCAATCATTCCTTCATGGGGCGCAGATGGCTCTTACGGATATCAAAACGTGGATTTTGGTAAGTCCTTGTCCCCTGTTTAATGATGTTACCTCCTTCCCAAAATTCCGTTCTAACCGCTACAGATGCTTATGATCCTGTGCATCGTCTCCTCCGCCTCCGTAACTAACTTCTTCCCGACGGTCGTCGAAACACTCAACTACAGCAAGATCCAAACCCTCCTCCTGACCGCACCCCCTTACATCCTCGCCGTGATCTGCACCTTCCTAAATGCCTGGCACGCCGACCGCACAAACGAGCGCTACTTCCATGTCTCCCTCCCTCTGTACATCTCCGTAGCTGCCTTCATCATCGCAGCAGCCACCACCTCTACCGCACCACGGTACGTCTCCATGATGCTCATGGTCCCCTCCTTCTATTCCGGCTACGTCGTCGCCCTGGGCTGGATCTCGAATACCCTGCCGCGACCCGCGAGTAAGCGTGCCGCGGCCCTGGCTGCTATTAACTGCGTGTCGAATGGCTCGTCGATCTACGCGAGCTATATGTATCCGAACTCCGATGCGCCGAGGTTCATCCCTGCCATGTCGGTAAATTGCGCCACGGCGTTCGTGGCGATTTTGTCGGCTACTGCCTTACGGTTCGTGTTGGTTAAGTTGAACAAGAAGCTGGATCGCGGGGAGTCGGTCGATGGGGGCGCTATTGGGTCTGGGTTCAGGTTCTTACTCTAATGATCACTTGTATATGATGATGATGATGATGACGATGATGTATTTGGCGTCGGTGCAGATAACAGAGATGCATATATAAAAAGCTTCTGGTTGGGGGGGATGGGGGGGTGCCGGTTGGAAGCCCCTTGGGAAGCAAATAAAGCAAGGACGAAACACGTAACTATTTGTCTTTCATTGACACGTCAACCTAGGTTACCTATACCTAATTACCTACCACCACTCTAATTAATTCCTTCCGGTGGAGGTTTATAGAACTAAGAATGTCACAGGCAGACAGACCTAGGACTAGCAGGTTAAATCTATGTCACGTATCTAGGTAGTTTTAATAGTCTCTGAGGGTGACTGGCGAGATATTAACTAGAGTAGAGGAGGAACAGATCTCTGAACAATAGGCGCGGGCTCTGAAGGGCTTGACTCGAAACTAATTCATTATAGTCGGCGAATTCACTACTGGATATCCGCATTATTACCCTCTCACAAGCATTCAGTAGGCTGGCGCGCAGAAATAAAGGCACAGCTGAACGTTCACTGGAGGCACGGCGTGATTGCCAGGCCACTATCGAGTATTTGCACGTAGGCTGCCAATACAGGCCTCCAGACTATTATTGAGTCCTGTCGTATATTTGGCATTAAATGTGAGTATGGGCAGGCTTGAAAACGACGAGTGCCTCAGTATGCAACGATGCTAGCTCATCAGGGTGGTAGTTAATTAGTCTAAGGGAGATAGATCTAGCTGGTCGGTCTGTCTGGGAGCCCACTATGTACGTCACAACGCATAGGTGTCGCCTCGGTCAAATCAACCGGAAGCGGAATCAGAGATACAAGCAAATAGAAAGTGGGGAAATGGCATACATTTGATTGATACACGCGAGAAAATGCAATTCAATCGGAGGGCATAAAACCGTAATCGCATAGCTGCCGGGTTCAACACAACAGCTTCCGGACAGAGAAGAACAAAGGAAATGATAGTTTCCTAGCCCGCGATCGCTTCTGAGGCAGATTCTTCCACATTATCGGAACCGAGTCGACTTGTGTGCCAAAGGTGACGTTTGTCCCTGGCCTCCTCCCCCTAACAATATGCCTCGTCCTCCTTTAGACGGAGTCTGCTCGCAGAACATACACACGTAGACAGATGGCAGATTCGACCGCTCTAACCCGACACATTTCGTATGAAGCCAATGACTGCAAGATTCACTGTGGGGCTCGTTAGAAAAAGGGAACCAAGCAAACGGATGGAAACTAGAAAACCAGTTTGGGGGGGGAGAAAGACATACCACTGGATCATCAAATGGCCACCATTGTCCATCGAGTTACAAATGCATCGAGTAGCATTGCTAGGATTGTTGTGTCGGCCGCTGCTAGGTGTTGCCAGGTCTGGGTCTGTAATGGTCGTCGGGGAGGCGTTGGATCCGCGAGAACGAAAGTCAATGTCACCGCCAAATCGAGGAGGTGGGGAGGATCGAAGTTGCGCTGCTGCCAAAGAGCGTCGATTAGCTCGCGGCCGGTAACCGCTGATCGTGTGATGTTGCTTCACGCTCCTGCTCCGTCCTTTCAGCACTTGTCGTAGCGCATGTTGCGCGTCGCCCGCATCTTCATCGTCAGGTTCGTCAACGGCACTTGGGCTGCTGTTGGCCAGCCCCGAAGTGCCCAGTATCGAAGATCTTTTGGTAGGTGTCCTTTTCCAACCTTCTGAGACGTGTCTGTATTGTGTCCGTCTACTATCTCCCCGGGAAGAACCGGCCCAAGGAGAATTTCGTCCCGAGTGAACAGTGCTTGATGAGTAAGATGAGCTCTTCGAATGGGGCCGAGACCCAGATTCGCTTCTCTCAAACAATGTTCTGCCGGCGTCGGCCATTGCGAAGGACGGCGGGTTGCCGCGAAGAGTGGCATAATCCGACTGACCAGCCCAATCACTATCATCCTCAGGGCCCGTACCGCTGATATCCGATCCCATGATGAAGTCTGCCAAACTCGGCACCGGAGGTTCTGCAACAACCTGCATCTCGGTTTTCGCACGACCATCTTTACCAATCTTCAGTACCAAAGACTGTGACTGTGGCGGGATGCCGGGGCCCACTGCAGCCTGCGCCGGTGAGAACTGACGATTACACAAGGGCTTGACAGGGGACGAACGGCCCTTTGACGGGCTCTTGCGAATCCCGCTGGCAAGAGTCATGGAGGCTGAGGACAAGGACTGATTCAGTGGTGGACGGCTTTGCGAAGGTCCCGAGGATATTGTACTCTGGGTTGTGCTGCGTGCCAAACTTAATCTCAGCTTCCGAGGACTGAAGTCATCATCGTCGTCATCATCGTCTGCATCATCCGCCGCCAACGACGATTCCGAGGACTGTGGATGCCCACTTTGCGCACGTCGTAGTTCCTCTCGCTTGAACTCTTCTGTTTGGTGGTGGTAGGGCTGTCTTGTCTCCCTTGAGAAAGTCTCCCTCCCTGGACTTGGCTGAGGGGCCCCAAATCGTCGAGCCGGCGAGCTCAGAAACATCGCCGGATCTTCAGCTAGTCTTGTCATTGGGACACGAGGGGACGTTGAGAAAGGCGCAGGAAAGAAACCGGTATCCGCAGATGCAGTGGGCCTGAGGCCAAACTCATGACTGCTGTTGAGTTCTGGCAAACCATGGAAAGAGTCGTCCATGACCGACAGTTGTGGAAGCTGGGACATGGAGACGGGGCCATGGTCTGAAGGGAAGGCGTTTGTGGTGCTGGGATCAAACGGATCCATACCCGTCTCTGGTAACCCGACCCCCTGTGATTGTCGTGCTATGTCCTCATCCCAGAACAGTCGATGCTCAGGGAAGAATGAAGGCACGGAAGATGGGTCGACCGATGGCAGCTGGAAGAGATCCGGGGAGGATTGTAGATGCCCAAGCATCCCAGGTGAAGCCCCCACCAAACGGCTTGGGGTTTCGGGGTGGTTACTAGACATCCTCCTCGCCGCACTCTGAGCCTGACTAAGACCTGTTACTTTCCGCGTTGAAGCACTTGAAGGGGGAGGTGTCTGCATGGAGGCAGCGGACTGCGAAGAAAGGTCTGACCGCAGACCACCATCCCCCAAACCAGTATCAATTTGTTTCGGTCGAAGAGTCCGCTTCGTCGAGCCAGTTTGCTCCGATTGCAGCTTGACTCCTTTCACATTTGAGACCTCGGCATCTCCGTCATTTTGCTCCTGCCCAGAGTCCAGTATCCTTGACGGGGTGCTCAGTGCAAATTTTCGCGGGGTTCGAAGAAACTCTGGACTTGACGCATAGGGATCCGCAGTGTCCCAGGTGACCCGGGGATCGTAGAAGCTGGATTCGAGTTTAGGGGTTTGGAAAGAGGAGCCGCCAAATACCGTCGTAGTAGGGGTTCTCGTAGGGGTTTGTGGTTCACCATTGGGATAGCTGAAGCTACACACGACAGCTACGTTAGCATAGGAACGAAAATGCCCTACCTGACTTGGGGCTGATGGGGTTTCAACTTACCTGTGGACAGGTTGATCCCAACTCATGTCAGCAACGCTGAAGATGTCACAACCATACAATTCAACTTGCCAGGCAACCCTGTCAAAGGCCGTCCGGTGTCCTTGACCGGGTCTGGATCAGGAGTAACTTTTAATATGATCGTGGGAGTTCAGTGGGCAAACCAGGAAGCTCATTGAAGCATGGGCAACCAGGCCAGGAAAAAAAAAAGAAAAGACGGCTAAAGTGCAGTGGACAGCAGCAAACACGCACAGAAAATGAGGAGGAGAAAATAAAAGTAAAACAAGACAGAAATAATACAACGAGAAGGGCCCCAAGATCTACAAGAGATCTGACAAATTGTACGGGGCAGGGATGGGCTGAGGAGGTGGGAGGAGGGTCAAGGCTGGACGGAACAAAGGGAGGGAGACCAAGGAGCGGAGCAGGGAGCTGCCCGAGAGAGACGATCGGCGGAGTTGGACGCAGAGAGCCCGAGATCTCTTTGCTACAGAGGATGAGAAGCAGAAGAAAACCTTTACAATCGGTACGGAGAGGAGGAAGAGCAAAAAACAAAGGGTGGAGCAGCCCGAGTGTTTTCGTTTTTCTCCGTTGGTAATTCTGTGGGAATTTGACGTCGGTGGCCTCCGCGGCAGGTCAACCAGCGAACAAAAGATCCAACGGCCAGGGGAAAAGAGGACTGAGGAGTGCAGGGTCTACTGTCTACAACTGACGTCGAGCTTTTCACCTAGTCAAGCTGCGACCGTGCTGCCATTCCATGTATGGGCTGCGGTGGATGCAGCGTTCAGGTACAGACTCGCAGGAGTCTAGATTCCAGGGCACCAATCGCTGGGTTTTACCGGCTTCGATTTCCGCCTGGACACGTTGTACAAGGCGATAAGAGTGGAACGGATCATAGAGGAACCCAAAAAAATTTTTTAAATTAAAGATAAAATATAAGAGGGAGATTCCTCCGTCCAACAGGTAAGAAGACACACATCATTATCTGCGCATTGGAGGCGCACGAAGCACCCCAGGCTATTGGGTCTAGACAGAATAGACGGCTTGAACTCAAACCGCTTGAGACAACCCTGGCTGGCTGTGACAGATCACTCCGCCTGCCCTCCGACCCGGGTCTCCTGCAGCGCATCTTCCTGATCTGTCGTAGACACGGGAGACCGCAGCTGAGAGCCGCCAATGCCAACAATGCTCGACTCGCTAGCCGGTCTCACTGGGCCTGTGCTGAGGGAGAACTCCTAGTAGCAGTGGCAGAGGTGACTGATGGTGACCTGACGGAGTACCTCATCTCCGCCAAAGGTGATACTGAATCCCCCCTAAAGCCCAACACCCAGCGCCAACGAAGACCCCTCCGAACCAGAGCGAGTGAACCATGGTCCGCGCAAATAATAATTGCGCTCCTTTTCCGTAGCTTGTTCTGTTGGGGCTGTCCGTCAACCGAGTTTGCTCGAGCCACGCGACATCCATGGCAGTGGTGATGACGAGGCACACGTTGGATTCACGAGTCAGCCAGCTCTGCGACACACTCAAAATTAGCTGCCATTCCGAGGGAGAATGGCTGACGAGACGGCTGTCGAGACACGGAACACGCTGTGAGGAGAAGAAGAGCGTAATACTGCCGGGATTACCACACCGCCTTCATGTTGTCCTCGTTCCTAACGCTGGACGAAGAAGACACGAGAACGCGAACATCGGCTCTGCAACCGCCCATTGTCTGGTTGCTACATATGGAATGTTAACTGCCATCTGGAAGTTGGTCAGGGCGTGTGCAAATGACTTCTCCGCTTTGTTCCAGACGACATCTTTCGTCCGTCGACTATCCTTTGTCAAGCGCTTGCGACATGCGAGCTTCGTGTCGATTCACTTGCAGACCGGGCCCAATTCACTGCTTCTTCATAATCCTCATTTTACTCTAATAAATTGGTATTGCTGCCTCTCTCATGACACCTTTTCAGAGGCACGATGGCCATAAATCGCAAGCCGACGAGAAAGAAGGCGTATGCCACCAACAAAACCAAGGGCAGGTTCCGGAATAAGGCGCATAAACCGTCTCGAAAGCTTCCTAGAAGAAGCAACAACGGTGACGACCTTCGAGACGGAGCCGATGTAGACGCTATAGCAGTCGCTGGCTCTGGAGTGGCGCGAAAGTCATGTCCGCCGGCCAAGATTCCAGCTTCCAATGATCCGCTGGAGCAGGTGCGTCGATACATCTCCTGTCCGCCTCTTTCACTTACTGATATCTGATATATACGGGCAGAACTGTTCCAAAGGATACCCGATTCCCGAGGGGTATGTCTTCGTTCCTAAGGGAAACGTGTATGTCACGCGGCACTGCCGAAGCAAAACGAAGGAGTCTGGACGAGTGGTGTATGTCGTTTACGTACGTGCCAATTTTTAGACGTGTTGCGTCTACCCCAGTTGTCTTACTGAGCTTTGTAGCACCACTCCGGGAAGCGCACCTTTGGTATCCAAGTCCCTTCAAACATCTACGCAGCTGTCCTTGAATCTGACAATGCGACGGCCAACTCCCGTGCCAACGCAGTCAAAGTCCGCGACAAGAAAGACCAATCGCAGGCTCGACAGAACCTGCTCAAACATTTCCCCTTGATCCCAGCCGAGTCGCTTGAAACAATCCTTCACCACGCATTCCTGAAAGGTTCAAAGCGCGTGGGCCGGACGTCGAAAAAGTCAGATGAGCGCAAGGTTTTTCTAGCTGTCGAAGCTCATGTCCGGCACGTGCATACACCCTATGAAGAACTACTTCGCAAAGGACTAAAGCGGGATGAGGCGAGGGAGGCAGTCTGGGAGACGGTGCAGGAAATCCGGAATGCCTGGCGTGGAGTCCAAGGCCGGGAGACGGTGGAAGTTGCCATTCTTCCCAATCGTGGCCCCGAGACAGAGACTGACTGTGAGGTTGACGATGACGACGATGTCGTATCAGAAGTGTCATATATTACTATTTCGTCGACGTAGTCCGTTGTATTTAGCACCATAGAGATGTATCGGCATTTGCATGGATGTCGCGGACCGATATATGATAAGGGTTTAGGGCTAGCTCCCTGTTGATTGAGCTCTGACTCTTCGTGCGACACGAGCTGCAGGTGTAATCCGAAATTCAAGACGGACAGATTTACAGAATGATCTAATACCGATTGGCCTTGCAATTCTTCCCTGGGCCACAATTAACGGGTCCCTACGTATGCGCTTCAGGACTCCGGCCCTACTCTGCCGCACTAATCATCCTACCGCTCCAATCCACCGCCTGCGAAGCTTAATCGGATTAAAAACTCGAGGACTCGGTCCCCGCTCAGTGTCACCCACTGCTCGCTTCACTTGCACCTATTTTAGTATGAGTGATACGGGTGACATTTCTGAGACGCCTCGGAAGCGACTCAAGGTCGACAACCAGTCTCCGACTGGCGATGTGGTCGCTAGAGCCGTCTCCGCTGGAGGGTTCTCGACCCTCAACGCACAGAGTTTGAAGGAAGCCGAGGTTGGAATTGTGGAGTTTGTGAGCGACGATAACAAAGGATTCTCGGGAGTTTTGAAAAAGAGGTACGAGTGATGCTTCTACCGGGAGCCTTGTGCATGCCTCAGGGATATTCCCAGCTAACTTTCACGGCTGCCAGGTACACAGATTTCCTAGTCAACGAGATATTACCGTCTGGCGAAGTCCTTCATCTGCGGAGCACTGCTGTCCCCCCATCTTTAGACTTAGGCAATAAGAGGAAGGATGCAGGAGCAAGGAGTGGAACGCAGACTGCGGTGCCGGATACCACTCTCCGCGCGGAGCCCACAGGGTCTGAGAAACAGGAGGAAGAACTGAAAGAGGCGCCGGCTGTAGTTGACCTCGCGCTTTCAGATGAAGACAACGCGCTTTTGGAGTCCTATTTCGGTTCTGAAATTACCCAGAAAATTCTTAAACTGCATAAGCGGGCCATGTCAACGCCAAAGGCCCGCCCAAGCGACCTCGGGAGAATCCCAACGGTCGCCATCGCTGACCGTGATCTGCGGACGAAGATACATCAAGCGATTCGGCGTATTTTTAACTCGCAGCTCGAATCCTCTACAGACCCCGATGGAGTCATGGTTGTCAGCGCGGCGGCAAATCGGTTCAAACGCAGCACGTTTGGTGGACAGGGCAGAAACCATCGGGATGGCGGGGGCAGATTCAATTGGGATGATGTCGGAGGATCCTTCTTGCATTTTACCATTTACAAGGAAAACAAGGACACTATGGAGACCATCTCATTCATCGCACGCACGTTGAAAATGAACGCAAAAAACTTCCAGTTCGCTGGGACCAAGGACCGACGTGGCGTGACGGTGCAGCGGGCATGCGCTTTTCGAGTGCATGCTGGTCGTCTGGCGAAGCTCAACTCGACCCTGCGCAATGCTACGGTGGGCGACTTTGAATACCACCCCCACGGCCTCGAGCTGGGGGATCTCAAGGGAAACGAGTTCGTCATAACACTGAGAGACTGCGAACTTCCTGGCATCGATATTGAACAGATCTCTGAGGAGGAGACCCTCTCTAAGGCGAGGGAAATAGTAGGCCAGTCACTGCGTAATCTCCGCGAACGGGGCTACTTCAATCACTACGGGCTGCAGCGCTTCGGGACCTTCTCGAGACGGACAGATACCATCGGCCTTAAAATGCTCCAGGGTGACTTCAAGGGAGCCTGCGACGCCATCCTCCACTTCGGTCCGCACGTCCTTGCCGCGGCGCAGGGAAACCCAGAAGACCCAAGCGTTCTGATCAGCTCCGAGGACAAAGCCCGCGCAGAGGCGATCCACATTTTCCAGACGACCGGAAGCATCAACGACGCACTCAGCAAGCTGCCGCGGAAATTTACTGCTGAAGCAAACATCATGCGCCACCTGGGCCGCGTGAAGGCCGACTACCTCGGTGCCCTCCAAACCGTGCCCCGGAACTTGCGCTTGATGTACGTCCACGCATACCAGTCACTCGTGTGGAACTTTGCTGCTGGCGAGCGCTGGCGATTACATGGCAATAAGGTCGTTGAGGGGGACCTGGTCATCACCAGTGAACACAAGGACAAGGACCAGGGCTCTGCCACTGCGACGGACAGCAATCAAACAGCCGTCGACGCGGACGGTGAAGTCGTCATCCTGCCCCAGGCCGACGATGCCGCCCACGCACCAGACGACATCTTCACGCGAGCAAGGGCATTAACTGCTTCCGAAGCGGCAAGCGGGGAATACACCATCTTCGACATCGTCCTGCCCCTCCCCGGCTTCGATGTTTTGTATCCCGCGAACGAGATGACGGATTTCTACAAGCGGTTCATGGGTAATGCTGAAGGCGGGGCCTTGGATCCATTCGACATGCGTCGCAATTGGAGAGACATCAGTCTCAGCGGGAGTTACCGCAAGCTGTTATCGCGGATGGGCGCGGACTATTCGTTTGACGTGAAGCTGTACTCGGAGGATGATGAGCAGTTTGTGCGGACGGACCTGGACTTGTTACAGTCTGCCCGGGGAGCTGCTGGGAGCGGAAATAGAAAAGAGAGTGGTGAGAATGGGTGTGAAAATAACGATGGCAGCAATAACCACGATGACGGAAGTGCTGCTGCTGCCCCGAGTGAGCTTGTGCCTGGAAATGAAACATCGAGCGCAGGAGGAGCACAGCCTGCTGATCGCAAGGCTAGGAAACTAGCTGTGATTCTCAAGTTCCAGCTCGGATCCAGTCAGTATGCTACCATGGCTCTGAGGGAGCTGATGAAGGGGAATGCAAAGGCTTATATACCTGATTTTGGAGGGAGAGAGCTTCCGAGATCTTAACCACACTCTACGTTCGCACTCTAGACACGATGGCAATTCTGATTTGGAAACTTGAAAAAAAAAGTTTGATTATATATATTACCGATACTTATACAGGAAAATTCAATTATCATCATACAGTATCACGCTTCAGAGTAAGGCAAAAAAGAATGACTGTAGCCGCTAAACAAGCAATTACACACCCGTCAATAATTGCGCTGATCATGTCGCACATCCTCATCGCTAAGCGACGACACGACGGACGAGTCATCCGGCAGGCCATCGTAGTCATGCTCGTGGGCATCAAAGCCCGAGATCTCTGACACATCGTCCCGCGGTCCATCGGACTCCGTCAGGAAGAAGCTCTCGGTCTCGCTCCACCGAAGGTTATTGACATTGGTATCGTCCAAGGGCGGCGAGGTGAGGCGATTGCGATCTTCGAAGTCGAACTCGCCCAGACCCGAAATAGAGGCGGCAGGTCGCGGGAGTGGGCTCACTGGCCTTATTTCAGGAATTGAAACGTTATGGATTCCGGAGTTAGGATATGCTGATGTCATGCTATAGAAAGAGCTGTTGAGCGGTTCGGGAATTGTCAAGGGTCGGCTAGGAGGTTCTCCATCTCGAGGAAGAAATGCCCCTTGTTCCCCTGGGTTCGCGTAGCTGCTCACTAGTGATGAGGGATTCGCTCTTCGCCGTTGCTTCCAGAGGAAATAGAGAAGGCCGAGGAGAACGGCGGTGCTACCAATTGAAACTGGGAGGGCTATAGCTAGCTTGGTGCTCAGATTGGAGTAGCTATGTTCTGGAAGCGCAGAGGCAGATGAAGATGGAGATGCAGCGTTAGTCGGAGCGGAAGTCGTAGAAATTTTGGTGGTCGAGTTTCTGCCCAACGTGGTCAGCGTCGTGCTGGACGTATTAGTAGTACGAGGCGTCGCAGCTGAGGGAGAGCAAGTGTATGCATATGAGCATCGAATAAGTGGAAGGCTACCAGTTGTCACACCAGCAGCAGGTGAAGTAGTAGGTGAAGTAGTAGGTGAAGTAGCAGGTGAAGTAGCAGATGAAACACTCATGGTCGGCGAGAAGGACCCTGGCATTGACACAGGATAGGTAGGCGAGGGAGAAGGTGTGGCGCTCATAGGGTCCCGGAGAGAAGATCGAGTCCCCCACAGCACCTTTATTGATTTTGAAGGAGAAGGCGTGCTATTTCCTAGACTCCAGGGAGGAGATGGAGTACCCCACGGCACTTTGCTAGACCGTGCAGGAGAAGTCATATAATTTCCAGCAGTTGCAGACCCTCCGAGACCGGCTCCAACATTAGTATTTGAGCCCAAGATGGTCGTTATCAATGCCCATATCTCGGCATCCACCAACGCGCTTTCGTCTTGATCTGAAGAATATAAACCCTCCCATTCCATGGACGGAGAGGGGTTGTAAATAGATGCAAGCAATGGGTTCTTCAGAGGTGTCTTCACGCGCTGACCGGGGTAGCGGCCAAGAATTCGGTGTGTGGATCGGCGAGTGAACGAACGTCCTGAACACAGCCGCCGTAGCGACAGTGCCTTCGAATACTTCTTTTGGACTGGGGGACGGTCATAACAAGACAGGAAAAGGGAATTCCAAATCCATTGCAGGAAAAGGAAGGTAGAAAACGGTATCTCCGATCTGTCCTCTCAAGCTTCTTGGAGAAGCGGTCGAAACATGTACGGGGATTCCCCGGTCAAATAAGAGAAGAGAATGGGCTTAGAGTAAAAATAAAACATTATGGGATAGAGTGCCCTAAATGATTGGAAGAGTCCCATGTAAAAGTACGCCTGAACAAAGAGGGCTCGCGGCGTAGCATCAGAGCGGCTTGGATGTCGCTGACGGCGACATCAATAATTAGAAACGGGACAAATTTCAAATAGCGTCCGAAATCTTGGAGCATCGATGGCCAGCCATAGGTGTTAGCATCCGCCTTTCCAAGTGCCGATTGACTACGTATGAACATGGTGGAGGTGTTGGGTGACAGTAGTTCGAAATACTATCTGCAGCATCGTTTCAGAGAATTACCACCTCACGTAAGGCGAAGCAGCTCACAGATCCTGAAGAAGGACAGACAGATCATATTCAGTGTTCTCAGTTCATTTTCTTCCTTCATGAATATGTGCTGGGCTATGTAGGAGCTCAGTCCGGTGGCTCTGGAGGCCGTTACCGCTTACCCGGGCAATAAACGATGCACGCCGGAATCCTGGACGGGCGGTTCGAGGCTGTGCCTCATTGCCGCACGTCTCCTTAAAGCCTGTTTCTGCTGTTGGCGATGATTGGTCGCCGCAAGGGGTTCCCTTGCGGCTTTGAGAAAGACCGGTCATTTCGAAAGGCAAGGCTCAGCAGATCGCAGAGGAATCGACGCCGGGCGGGGCAAATTCTCTGGTAACAGCGGAATAGAGGAATTTACCAGTAGTGGAAATCTGAAGGAAGCAGCGCGCCCAACATGATACACTGCGCGTGGACGATGTGTAGACGATGTGTAGACGATCAACAAGGGAAGTGGTGGAGGGGATCCCGTGATTAGCACGTGCCTTGGCGGAGATCGGAGATAGTCAATCGAACAAGACCCCTCCATCTCTTCGACCGCCATCGCTTGGCAGACATCGGCAAGGGCTTCTAACAGGGATCCTTGACTTTCATTCTCACAATGAGTGGGGTGAAGGGAGTGTTCAAAGAGGGCTGGCACCCCAAGGGGAAAGACGGCGGTAAGGAGAGCTGGCGGGGGGACTTCAAGGGTATCAACCAAGTGGTGCGTCTCCTTCAATTCATCACTGGGTGAATGGTCTCTTGACTTCAGGGTTCAGAGGCATTGACATCATGACACTTTTCACCAGGCAGGATGGATGGGCAAGGGGAAAGGGAAAGACGACGAACCCACACATGTTGCTCGACCTCTTAGCTCCCTCCGCGATCCGGCGTCATTCGGCCCACCACCAAGACGAACTGGTACAACTGCGACGAGGACAACCTCTGACCGGATATCCTCAGCCTCATCTTTCGATCACGAGCATGAGCAATCATCACCGAGACAACCGGTAGAGCCGGAGACAGCAGAGGACGAACCTTCACCACCTCCGCTGCCATTCCGCGCAGATAGAACTGGCTTATCTACTTCTAATCTCCCACCTCCCCCGGTGCGACGCTCGAATCCTACAGCGCACTCCGAGTCGATGAATTCTCGACCGAAGGCAAATGTTCATCGTCTTCCTCCCAGGCTTCCGCTGCGAACCAATTCCACCCCGTCACGACGGTCGCCTTCACCGCCTCCTGCGTATTCAGCACAGCCACCATCGGAAGCATACCCTGAAGGATATGTGAACGAAGAAGCTGCCTCCCGTCTTTCCAGTGCTGGTGTATCCGTTCCCGCTCTAGGAATCGGAAGTGACAACAGTACTCATATGCAGGATCACCAACGAAAGACCGGTTCGACCAACCAAGCGCCAGTTGACGAATTGCAGGCACGATTTTCTCAGATGAGGACTAGATCTCGCACCCCTGTATCCGATTATTCTTCACCCAACACCCTTTCAAGCTCAGCTAGACTGCCACCACCGCCAGTTGCGCGTGTTGATTCGAGCCAGTCGACGGCGCACAGTAATGGAGACGGCATGCATCGGAAGAAAGCTCCACCTCCACCGCCCCCAAAGAAGGCCTCAATAAGAGCCCCGCCCGTCAATAATGAACAGTACGCTGGTCCGCCCCCAGTACCACATGGAACTAAGCCGCGTTGAGCAGCAGTTGGCCGTGCGCAGGCCTGGTAGTTAGATATCCGTTTCGATATTCGATCTGTAATTCTCATCCCGAGCTTCTTTTTCGTGTTCAGTCTATTGTACAGTACATTCAGGAGTTACCACGGACTTGTACGGACTTGTTGCGACGGCTTGTTCATGTCCAATTTTACTTAGTAAGGCCATCGCGTTGAGCTTCGGATCAAGGGCAAATAGACCTCCCCAACGGCAGCTCAGGAAGAGTCTGGTGGACAGGATTGGTCAGCGGATGAAGCAATTGATTGGTCGTGGAGGGTCCAACAATTGACAAATTGACAAAAGCAAGGCGTTTCTCGATACATTGAGTAGTCGCTTCGAATAGTTGTGCGAATAAGGACTAATCCTCCGAGCGTCTGTGCGTACCAAAGAAAGAAAGGAAAAAAAAAAAAAAGAAAAAAAAAGAGATGTCGGTTCAACAACAATCAATAATGGCTTCAGCCTGGACCTCGATCGAGTGGATTCGCATGCAGAGCATCTGGGGATCCCCTGCGCCAGAAAGCAGGAATCAGCCGGATGTGTCGGTCGACGAGCGTCATCATTATTATTATTTCACGCGACGGGCCCAGCCAGGCCGAGGTTGGCCCGCCAGCATCCCCAACAAAAAAAAGGGGCCGTTCGCCACGGTGGGGAACAGCCGTTCCTTCGAGGCCCGGATGGCACGCGAGTTGCCCTTCTGCACTGGTCATTGGCGCACCCCGCGGATATTTGGCGGCTTGAAGATCCGTCGTGCTTGTCGGCACTGTGTCTCTCCCCAGCGCTTTTCGCGCAACGGCCTGTGCTCTTTGACGGCAGCTGCGGGAGTGCCAGATGATGGATCTAATTTAATTTTTAATTTCAAGGCTTCCCTTCCCTTTCCTGGTTAGGAAAAAGGGCGGGAAAAAAGTTCCTTTGTCTCTTCTTTCTCTCTTCTTTCTCGTCCTCACTATTTCTTCCTTAGACATCTCCGCTCTTCCGTATGAAACTCAGTTAACCGCCTGCCTTGGATCCGATCAATCTCCTCCTGTCCGTACGGTCGAGTGTTCTTTTCCCTACGCCGGCGCCATGGACGACTTCATTGCAGGCTTCGAGTCCGTACGCGTCGGGTTGCCTCCAGCGTCGCTCTTTCACCTCCCTCCGTACGAAGAGCCAGCCACCCTTCCTCCTCCACAGCTCGCAGAACCAACTTGGTACCAGCCGTTCAATATCCCACCGGCACTGTACTCGAAGGCTCTGGATTTCCGTGTCCCAATTGCAATTGCCTCCGTTTACGCCGCGACAGTCAAGCTTCTGAACCGTCTGAACGCCCAGCGTGGGTTCAAACCTTATGCCCTCAGCAAGAGCAAGCCGTTCAAATCCTTCGTCCTCGTTCACAATATCTTCCTTGCTGTCTACTCCATATGGACATTTCTGGGCATGCTGCGCGCTTTCCGCGTCTCTTGGCCGCGCCAGGGGGATGAGGCTCACGGCTTAACCGCGTTTGTTGATACCATGTCCAGATTCAATGGGCCGCGTGGCTACGGTAACGCAGCGTTGTACGACTCGACTACCCACCAATGGTACATGCCAAACCCAGCGCTGAAGCTCGACGGAGGTGTTCCCGCCGCCACTGACTCGGGGCGTATATGGAACGAGGGTCTCGCTTTTCTCGGTTGGCTCTTTTACCTGTCTAAGTTCTATGAGGTCTTGGATACCGCCATCATTCTTGCAAAGGGGAAGAAGAGCTCTACTCTGCAGACCTACCATCATGCCGGTGCTATGATGTGCATGTGGTGTGGCATCCGCTACATGGCGGCTCCCATCTGGATCTTTACGCTGGTCAACTCGGGCATTCATGCTTTAATGGTGCGTTTGCCTGACGGACAGGATTTCCCATTGACATAAGCCGAACTAACCTGCAGTGATCTTCTAGTATACCTACTACACGCTTAGTGCTTTAAGCTTCCGTATTCCCACCAAGATCAAGCGCAGCTTGACAACCATGCAAATCGTGCAGTTCGTGCTTGGATCGGCAATGGCTGCGTCGTACTTGTTCATCTACTACACGATTCCTTTCCCCACAGAAGTCCCGAGCGCGTCTGAGATCAGTCATCTCACCTCGACAGTAGACCAGTTGGGCAGTGCGACTGCGACTGCATCCGCGTCTGTTGCAGGCCAGCTGGTCCTCGAACTGAAAAAGATTGCTCTTCGTGCCGTGGGAGCGGCGGGTACCGCCGAGAACGTTGCTGTAGGTCGACAACCACTGGGAACAGATGCCATCACGACCACTACAAACACTGCCATCGAGTACCGCATGCTCCCGTGCGTGGACACCTCCGGCCAGGCTTTTGCCATCTGGCTCAACGTCCTGTACCTCCTCCCTCTGACATACCTCTTTGTGCGGTTCTTTATCCGTTCCTATCTCTACCGCAAGGATCCCGGCACCAAGCTCCCGACCCCGATGCTTGCAGTCGAGAAGGCGGGAATGGATGCGCTGAAGGGAGTCAGTCGCGAGATGAACAGGACAGTAAGCGACATGGGCGATGAAGGGAACGGCAAGGCGTAAGGAGCTATTGCCTGGATATATTACTTGTCTTGTCTGGATCGTCCCGCTAGGCAGCGTATGCGAAACGCCCCTGGCATCGTTCGTTATGGCATCGTTCGTTATGTGTCAGATCACCAATCGAAATGAGCACCGTAGTCTCATTTCTTGAGCCTCTGTCGGTCTTCTGCCATGAGATGTGTGCATTTGGCCAAGTAAGCGCAAAGGTACTTCACCTCTAAACATTTGGGCATGATGCAGACTCGGATATGCATTCCAAAAATTGGCTAGCTATAGCTAAAGGCTGCTCTTAGACTCCGACAGATCCCGCCACAGGGATAAACGACAGTCTTTCCAATACATACCTTTTGGTGTCTGGTGGTTTATTTATTTTATTTATTTTTTTTTTGTTTTCTGCTTGGGCTGGTTTAATCGCTGTCTGGCGTTACTGCTAGGTTCAGTTCCCTTGCTGCTGGGAAGTAATGCATGTACAGTAGTCAATATCAGCGGGTTACGAAAAGGCGGGGGGTATAATATAGTAATGAAGTGGGAGTCGACAATGGTTTTCCTCTACCTAACTCTGTAGATACACACGCATTCCAAGGTTGTTTTTCAGCTCGTAGCCGAAATTACGCCGGTCGATATTTCCACGAGAATAGACCTTTTCAAGTGCCTCCCTTCTCTGAATTCTAACATGGATTTATCTCTATTCTGCCCAAACAATCTTCTTTATACGCAGGAGTCGTTATCAAGATACCGGCCTGGGGGCTATCACCCAGTCAGCCTTGGAGACACATTCAAAAATGGCCGCTACAAGATACACCATAAGCTAGGATGGGGTGGCTTTTCAACCGTATGGCTTGCGAGAGACAGAGTGTCAGTCTATTAATTAACCCCGCTTAGAGTTTTGCTCAGCTGTGGCTAATTAATTAATCGTTGCCCAGCCGAAACCAGTGGGTCGCGTTAAAGATCAGGACCGCAAATTCGCGGGGATCGCGAGAGCTGCAAAATTTGGAGCATCTTGAGAGGCATTCTCAAGGAAGTCTTTCCTTAAACTATATTGTGCAACTGCTTGATTCTTTTACGCACGAAGGCCCGAATGGAGTCCACCAATGCCTTGTGTTTGAATTACTCGGCCCTTCCGTTGATAAGGTCCTTGCAGACTACCATGGGAGTAACGACGAGCTCGGCGCGGATACTATATTCCGAATGTCTACGCAGCTCTTGAGGGCTGTCAAGTTCATTCATGGTGCTGGCATGTGCCATGGGGGTGAGAGCATATTTCCCTTGCATTCTTTTTTTTTTTTGGTGATTTCGCGTAATTGTACTTACTTCTTTGCATTAGACATTAGCGGTCGGAACATCGCATTTACTTGCACTCATTTGTCGAATGTAACCGAGGAGGAACTTCTTGAAGTTCTTGGATCCCCAGAAATCGAGCCGCTAGCCCGCATTGATGGCACGGCTTTAGACAACGGATTGCCGACCCAGCTGGTTCGGGCAGCCGAGTGGGTCGAGTGGATAGACGAGGACGACGAAGATATTCGGCTCCTTGATATTGGAGAGAGTTTCCTCCAAGGAGAGGAGCCTGAAAAGCTGGCTCAGCCGGGTACATTGCGGGTGCCGGAGACGATTTTCATGGATCGGTTTGATTATCGCGTTGATCTATGGCGCGTGGGTTGCATGGTACGTCAACAGACCTTTTCTTTTGTCTTTCAGCAAAGTGCTAAGGGAGAAATGTATTCTAGATATATTCTTTCTTGTTCACAGCGTATCCGTTCTGGTATCTTGGCGAGGATGAAGATTTAGTTTTCCAAATGATTGGCTTCGTGGAGAAATTGCCGGCTGAGTGGGAGTCCCAGTGGAAATCAATGAAGATGAGGTCCAGCCATGATTTCGCTTTAGAAAATGGTAAGCAATTCAACAAATACACCATAGAATATTTTGCTGACTGCGCTCAAAGACTGTGAAATGTCGAGACTTGAACGAAAGTTCGCAGAGACTATCCACGATCCGGCACTCCAACCTCTATTACAAGTCACTCAAGGATTGATGCGATTCATACCATCCAGCCGTATTACTGCAGACGAGGCACTCGGCTTGCTGTCCAACAGTCAACAATAATAAATGCGTTCAAGTGAACGGGTATCACTTTCTTCACGTTCTTAACCCTGTCCTGAATATTCTCTACCAAGATTCAAGCTCTTCCTTGCCCGATGCCCTTGCCGATGAAGAGTCCTCCGTTTTGATCCTTATATATGTGCTCAAGATCAAAGCCATCTGATAGTGCTACATTCCATGCTTGCTGGAATGCAGCCTTGAGAGTATCATCCGATATAGTCGATGCAAGCCACTCACCGTGCAGTATTTTTTGACAGGCCACATCTCCGAATTTAGGAAATTTTCAATGGATACGCCTCTTTTGGACGGCTTGGGTCGGCAAGATCTGTGTCAAGCTTATGTGGGCACTAGCTGTCAGCAGATGCTGGTGAATTGGGTTTTTAAATATTGAGTTTTCTGCGTATAGTCCAAGAATCAACAACGCGACGGGCCTTATCTCCGCATCGCGTGATTGGCACGGGTGCTTATCAGCTCACCGCCTTTGATATCCGCGATTTTCGGTGCCGATTCCGGTGGGCTTTGACACACAACTTCGAGTCTTTTTTTTGCACAGTGCGTCGCTTTCGTTTTATAGATTGCCTTATTGTTCTCTAGAATATAAGCAATTGACCGAGACATGTCCGCATCTCTGCCTGGGAACAGGGACCTCCCTGTGTCGCAATATGACTTAAACACCTACTGGGGGAGAGTGAGGCATGCGGCCGATATTTCGGATCCAAGGTGAGTGAGTCAATCGAAGAGCTGGCTGTCTATTTTGTAATCACACAGTTTGATCTCTGAAAACAATTGCTGACTGTTTGAGCTCCCAGGATGCTTCTCATCTCGTCTGCTGGTCTGGACAATGCAAAGCGTCTTATTTCTCAATACAAACAGGGCCAGATTACGGCCATGTCACCAGAACTTTGGAGGGCAAAGAAGGTGGTGGATTCAACATTGCATCCTGGTGTGTATTACTCCATTGCCTTTTGGCTAGCAGAAAGTTGACGCTGTTCTAGATACTGGCGAACCTGTTTTTCTTCCATTCCGCATGTCATGCTATGTCCTGTCAAACCTGGTTGTCACTGCTGGCATGCTCACACCAGGACTAAAGGCACAGTACCACTCTCTACAGTTCTGTCTAAGCAGCATCTGATAGTATTAGACTTAGACCACTGGGACTCTCCTCTGGCAAATCACCAACCAGTCACTCAATGTTGCAATCAACAGTGCAAATGCAAACAAATCCACCCCACTCTCCATATCACAAATGGCCCAGTCCTATGCCATGGCAGTATCAGCCTCTTGCTCTGTGGCACTTGGTCTCAATGCCATTGTGCCCCGCCTCAAACAAGTGTCCCCCAACACAAAATTGATCCTGGGCCGTCTTGTTCCTTTTGCTGCTGTTGCCAGTGCCACAGCCCTCAATGTGCTCCTCATGCGCGGAGAGGAGATTCGCCAGGGTATTGATATCTACCCTGTTCTCTCAGAGGTGGAGACCAGCCAGCCAGTTGAAAGCCTAGGCAAGAGTAAAAAGGCTGCTACCCTGGCTGTTGGTGAGACGGCCATTAGCCGTGTCCTGAATGCAACTCCAATCATGGTCTTGCCACCGTTGATACTTGTCCGGTTGGAGAAGACAGAGTGGTTGAAGTCACGGCCTCATATGGTCCTACCTGTTAATCTTGGATTGATTCTTGCAACATCTTTGTTTGCGCTGCCGTTGGCACTGGCTGCATTTCCTCAGCGACAAGCAGTGCAGGCACATACATTGGAGAAGGAATTCTGGGATTGTGGTGGGAAGGATGACCAGGTTGAGTTCAATCGGGGGATCTAATCCCTGACTAGCATCTTGATAGAAGGGCAGCGCTATTTTATTTATATTGCGACAAAAGTTGGGATATATGAGCAAATGCTTATACATATCTACATACCCTAAAAGTATGGCGACTCGGCAATGATGATTAGCAGCAAAATCTTAGTTTAAGTCTAGAAATCAACGGTAAATTATGACCTTGACCGAACTGGTGGAGTTGTGTCCTCGTCGGAACAGCATCGACCGGGCTAGTATATATCAAGCAACGTACCGGACCCTCCAACACACTAGATGAGGGGGGCGGATGGAGGGGATTCGGCGACAATGAATCCATTACGAAGGAAGGACTAAGATCTCCGCTTAGGATAGGGGTTCTAGATGCTTATTTTGAAGATGATTCAACCCCGGAGTCTCAAGTGGTTAAACAGATTGTCCTGGCTGGACTTGATAAAGTGCAAGAAGCATGGCCGGCGACCGAGCTCATCCACGTCAGTTCCAAAGACTGGGAACCTACACTACTTCTCCAAGAATGCGATGTCCAATCTTACGAATTCAGAAGTGTTATGGACAATTTCCTCCAGTCGCCACTGATCAAGCATACTCCACATACAACCCTCGAGTCCGTCGCCAGGAGCGCCGAGTACGCTCGTTCAGCCGTTACGAGCGTCTTTTCTAATGCATTGCATCTGGACAAATTCTCTCTCTCGAGTCCAGACTACGGGTTGAGACTGCACAAGATCGACCGCTTGCGGGAATCCGTGCAATGCTGCTTCGAAGAGCACGCACTGGATGCAATCGTCTATCCCCACCAGAGACGGCTGGTTGTGCAGCTGGGTGAATCCGAGCAGAAGGGGAGAAATGGGATTTTGGCTGCGCTGACACGGCGGCCTGCTATTTGCGTTTCTAGTGAGTTTGCCTATTGAATCAAAAAGGCATGCCTATATCATGTTGCTGATACATTCTGGTAACTGGATTTTCATCCGCAACGTCTACGACGCCTCGAGGTGTCCCTATCGGAATAGAGTTGATGGGGCGGCCATGGGAGGATGATGAGTTTCTCGACATAGCTGAGCAGCTCGAGTCGATTGTCCAAGCGAGAAGAGAGCTGGATTTAGCGCGGGCTTCTGTCAGCTAGACTTCTACTATAGAGGCCAATGCTGCGGAAGTCTACAGCGAGAGATCGTCCATCGTCATTATCTGCATAGAATGGCAGAGACTTAATCCACGATGATCGTAATCCGGATCAGTACGTTCAGACCTTCGGTGGCTCCTACGAGAAATAATGTGTCACAGAATACACAGCTTGTAGTCAGTCTGTATCAGATATGCCCAATTCATGACGTCGAGAGACTGGTCTGGAAAGAGATACTGGATCTCGGCACGGTCTCCGTTGGGCATCTGCATCCCACCGTCTCGTCCAGACTGAGCCTGTAAATGGCTTTCCTGTGGCTCACTTCGTATCTCGCAAGACACCTGCGAAGATAACGGCGATGAGCGCGAATGGGCGTCTCGGCTTCTTCGGTCTCGGGTTGCCGATCTACTACCGATCTCTCTTTGACCCCGCAAGTCGACTGATTAGATGAGAATTGAGTTCAAAGGTGGTGGATAACAAACACGCTGCCAGTTGCAACGATATAAGCTTATCTGCTTCCTCTTCCTCTTCTAAATTCATTCTCATACAGGATAGCAGCATCCTTCATCTCTCGACAAGAACATACAGTGCTCAATCATGACGAAAATTGGTATGCGAGACACCACAAGGTTCCCGTCCAGCGTCTACAGATCAAATGCTGATAAGGATGTGACAGAGGTAAAGCACACCAGCGCCGTCCTCCATCGAGACACGCGCCATGTTCCCAAGAAGGCCATCGGCGGCGAAGGTAGCTACATCATTCTCGAGGACGGCCAGAAGTTCCTCGATGCTACGGGCGGTGCCGCTGTTTCGTGCCTCGGTCATGGCAACGAGCAGGTCAACAAGGCCGTTATCAGCCAGATCAACCAGCTATCGTACTGCTATTCCGTCTACTTCAGCACGCAGGCCGCGGAAGATCTTGCCCAGATCCTCGTTGATTCGACTGGTGGGAAATTGACGAAGCTCTATGTCGTTAGCTCTGGTACGACGACATGTTTTCAGCTGCTCTCTCTTCGTCTTGAAGGCCATTTGGCTGACAACAAACAGGGTCCGAGGCCGTTGAGGCAGCCGTCAAACTGGCCCGTCAATATTTCCTCGAACTGCCAACCCCCGAGCCACAGCGGACCAGATTCATTGCCCGAGTGCCCTCGTATCACGGTATTACTCTTGGTGCTCTGGGTGTCGGGGGACACACTGTGCGCCGGGACCCGTTCGAGCCTCTTCTCCCGACGAATGTCTCGCATGTCTCTCCATGCTATGCGTACCGCGGGAAGAAGGAAGGAGAGACAGACGAGGCATACGTGGCCCGCTTAGCGGCCGAGCTAGACGCGGAATTTCAGCGCGTTGGCCCAGAGAACGTGTGCGCCTTTATCGCAGAGCCAGTGGGTGGAAATGTAACGTTCTCCCTGTCCCCGAAATTGACCTCAGGAAAATTCACGCCATATACTAACTAAGTTGCGCTCTCCCTCCAGTCCATAGGCTGTGTTCCCGCATTACCGGGCTACCTAGCCGCCATGAAAGCAGTATGCCAGAAATACGGCGCTCTCTTCATTCTCGACGAAGTCATGTGCGGCATGGGTCGGTGCGGCACGCTTCATGCCTGGGAGCAAGAAGGCGTTGTCCCGGATATTCAGACCCTCGGCAAGGGACTGGGCGGCGGCTACGCACCTATCTCCGCTGTGCTCATCGGAGAGAATGTTGTGGACGTGCTGGACAAAGGGAGCGGAGTCTTCAGACACGGCCAGACGTACCAGGGTCATCCCATCGCTTGTGCGGCAGCATTGGCAGTGCAGAAGATCATCAAGGAGCAGAACGTCCTGCAGAATGTGCGTGATATGGGCGCTTACCTTGAGAAGCAGTTGAAGGCGAGATTAGCGAGTCATCCGAACGTGGGTGATATTCGGGGCAAAGGGTTATTCTGGGGGGTAAGTCTTTTTCCTCCATACGCAATGTGAAGGAAGACATGGAGATGTCTGACCTGGGACCTCTGGCTAATTAATGCAGATTGAATTCGTCCAAGATAAAGAAACCAAAGAGCCGTTCCCGTCCAAATTCGGTGTTGTGAACCAGATCCAGGAAACGGGGCTCAAGCCCGAGTACTCCGTTTCCCTTCTGGCGGGCACGGGCAGCATTGAGGGCCTGCGTGGAGACCATATCATTATTGCGCCACCGTTCACTGTCTCCGAGGAGGAGATCGACATTATTGTCGACGTGGCGGCTAGGGCTCTGGATGAGGTTGTGGGAAACTTGGGTCTGCAGTGATCTTGTGGAATGCAATTCGTTTTTTTTCTGCGCACAATTTGATATACTGGAATCAGATTATTATTATGGCTACAATAACATGAAGTGCCTGATCTACATTACGTGCCCACTAAGGGCCACATAAGCTCACTAGCCCAATATCCCATGTCCGGTCTACATCCTTCATACTTTAAGGATTGTTTTCGCCCTGCCCGTCAAAAAGTCTCTTCCCTTGATGAAAGCCACCAGGAAGCTGTACATCAACCAGCTGCCCAACTGGCCCGTCCCCTGCTTCTGTCCCACGGGCACCGACATTATCAGGAGTTCTTTCTCCGGGTCGTACCCGGTTGCGCGCTTCCCACCACCACCGCTGAGGATGTCGGACGCGAGATTCGTCACGATCGACTTGGCCTGCTTCTCTATGCGCGTGATAAGACGGTAGGGGTAATGCGTGATGTCACCTATAGCATAGACGCCGTCCACCGTGCTCCTGTCTGACGAAGAAGAGTCCAGGACACGGAACTGGTCGTCGACAGACACGAAGCCTTCTTCATTCAGCAACGAAGGAGGAATGTACTCGTTATTAGGAATCACCCCGATCGCAGACACGTACGCATCTGCTATCAATGTCTCACCATTCGAGAGACCGACAGCCCATTTCCTCGTGTCAGCGTCCTTCGTCGACTGCACCACTTTCGTGCCCGTGATCAGCTTCACGCCCTTGGCTTGCAGTATCTGCGCTGCCCGAGCCTGGCCAGCCGGTTTAACCAGCGGGAGCAACGCATCCGCGTCGCTGACGAGGGTTATCTGTGCATTCTCCTTGTGGTCTGCTGCGAACGCCTCTGCCAGTTCACCCGCGAATTCCACGCCCACCGGGCCCCCGCCTCCGATAATGATGCTCTGCGCGTCCTTGATCGCCGTCTGCGCGGCTTTGATCTGCGCGGATAGATCCTCGCCTGTCGTCTTGAAGGGGACGGGCAAGCCGACAGATCCATTCGTCGACTCAGTCGTCGTCCCCGACGCGAGAACCAAGTAATCGTACGTGACGTGCGTCGTCGGGTCTGACGAGCCCTTCACGTCCACCGTCACAGTTTTCCCACTGATGTCGACCGAGGTGGCCTTCCCGACCACCAGCTCGAATCGGCCAGGGGGGTACTTGCTGAACAATGTGGGGATAGAAAAGATGTAGGCATCCTTCTTGAAGAAATCCGGCGACGCAATCACCCGTGGAGCAGCCACGTTGAAATAGAAGTCATCCGACGGATTGATAATGGTAACCTTTACATTGGGCTGGTTGCGCTTCAGTAACAGCTGCGCCAGGATGATGCCCGCGTAAGAACCGCCGACTATGACGACTGTTTTAGGCTGGTCCTTGCTCATGTCGATCTGTTTCCGACGACGGTAGGAATTCAACGGGATTGTGAATGCAGGTAGCGCGATCAGGAACAGGGAGATGTAGAGAGGGTTTATGCCAAGCTGTTTGTTCCTCTTCTTTTTGTCCCCTTTCTTTGTTGCGCTCTGCGGCCAGAAGGGAGGATATTACTGGTATTATGCCTTTGCTGGCGCTGTACATCTTATATGTGCCACAGTATCTGAGCGGCGGCTCAACATTGCGCCGTCTCGCAGGCTCGCAGATAGCAGGCAGGTCGGACAGTCGGGATGATGACCAGCACCGTCACAGTCATAGGATAAACGGGCCCGATTCTCTGTTGACTATCTAACTCCGTAGCTATGGAAACAACTAGGTAAATACTGCAGTTTACGGGGAAGGCGGTGAGGAGTGGGAGAGTACCAGTGATGCCAACGATAATCACGACTCACCTGAATAAGGAGTTTAACCGCCTCCGGTTATGCCTCGTCCTCTCTCTCTTACCGTGGAGGTTTTGAACATCATATATACACGTGTTCTTCTAACTTGAGATCTATGTTGTTCCTGTTTTCTTAACAGCAAGTTGAAACTGTTTCAAGATGGCAACCCTTCCACTTCTCAGGGGAAATAGCATTTCCCTCGAAGACGCCCTGACAGAGGACGACAATATCCTGCATCGACTAGATTATCCACAGAAGCAGAAGGATTTCTGGTTATATCTTGTCTCCTGCAAGAGTGACATTGAAGCACTAGTCTCCTTCCATCTTCGTGTGAGACATTGCAGGGTTGCTGAGGAAGATAATTGGTTGTTTGGCAGCTACAATGTCTGCATTCCGGTTTACACACCATCTGATGACTGTGTCCTCGTTCGAATTCCCTTGCCTTTCAAAATTGGAGAAACAACTAATCCGGGAAATGTGGATGAGAAGTTGCGCTGTGAAGTAGCCACTTACATCTGGATCCATGAAAATTGCCCGACTGTTCCCATTCCCTCTCTCTATGGATTTGCATTTGCTGATGGACAGACTGTATGTGAGCACAAATCCCATATGTACTCTCTCTGTGATAAATTAACTAACAGTTGTTTATCCTAGTTTGCCGAAGCCTCATGTGTGTCTTTTTTCTCTCGACTCCGTTGGCGCATAACACGGACCATTCGCTCATGGTTTGGGTTTCCCAAGACATGCCCATATGTTGGTCTGCAGCGATCTAGTGCATTGACAACTGGGTACATGATTATCAGCTATGTGAGGAATGGTCGAATGCTCTCCGATTCTTTTGCTGTAGACATTGAGGATAAAGCACATAGGCAAAATCTGTTCAGCAGCCTTGCAAACATCATACTTTCACTGGGCTGTACCCGGTTGCCACGAATCGGATCCCTCACCGTGAACAATGATGGTTTAATCAGTTTAACGAACCGTCCCTTAACACTACGGCTGCAAACATTTGAAAATGAAGGCATCCCTACAATCCCAAGAGGCTCGACCTACCAGTCTGTGGAGCCATATCTTCTGGATCTTTTACAGTGCCATGACAATCGAATCTATTACCAGCCAAACGCTATCCATAGTTTGAAAGATGGTCGAGAGCAATTTGCTGCTTTGACCATGATGCGTGGTCTTCTTCACCAGTTCATTTCCCGTGAATACCGCAATGGGCCATTTGTGTTCACACTCACTGATCTTCATCCAAGCAATATATTTGTTGATGAAGAATGGCATGTTACATCCCTTATTGACTTGGAATGGGCATGTTCTTTCCCTATTGAATTACAAATTCCTCCTTACTGGCTAACTGGCCGACCTATTGATGACATTGAACATGGAGAGCCTTTGCAGATCTTCGAAATAATCATAACTGAATTTATGGATGCTTTCGAAGAACAGGAGAAAAAACTTCATGGCAACACCTTCCAAGCTCAAATCATGAGGGAATGCTGGAATAGAGGAAGTTTCTGGTACTTTCAAGCTGTGCATAGCCCAAAGGGACTACTCCGGGTTTTTACCGAGCATATCCAGCGAAGATTTTGTGAAGAGCATTGCACCCAGAGCGTGTTTGATCGGACTGTAAGCCCATATTGGTCGATAGGAGCAGAGAATTTCATTCAAAAGAAGGTGGAGGAAGAGGCGGAGTACAAAGATCAACTGAGAAAACGGTTTGGAGTCGTCGATCAAGGACACTGATTTATGCCCAGTGACTGTTCTTTTTTTTGTCCTTTTTTTATGCTTGTGATTCATCCTCTGCAGTCTTATTTAGTAGACTTGACAGGATGTGGTGTTAAGTTTTATATAATCTTACCTGTCATATTCCTGTTTTCCTGTCTTTTTTTCTGTGCTTCACTCCCTGAAGACAGTACTTGCGCAATATTTGGATTGTTGATTATCCGTTGAGATGGCAGTCCTGTTGTGTCCTTCCCTCTTGCTTTCCGAGCTTCTTCGCCAGATGATATTGACATTTTAATAAGTAGGTTCTGTTCAATCCTCTTCTGTTCAGCAGCGCTTTCGTCCTTTTTTTCACTCATATTGACTGAGAAAGAGGCCACAGCTCACAATGTCAGAGGGAGGTTGTAGGTGGGGAGCGGGGCATTGGATATGGTACAGGAGGGTTGACGTGGTAGAAATCCTATCAGGAAGCCAGGCATTTTGCATGAGATAAGGGATAATCTGTGTCCTGTATGTGCATATGTCAGACACTAATGCAGAATCAATATGCACAGGCTGATCTGATAGGCGAGAGTAGACAGAAGTCAGCCAACACTCGGACTACTTTGCTCCCGCCAACTCTTTTACTCCCCCTCATCTACCTCGTCGAGGCCCCGACAAGAGCCCATCTTCATATACTCCACCAGGTGTTAGATATCTCACTCCCCCGTCCATCACTGGTCTCTCCATCACTGCACCCCTATACCCTTCCCTGTTCCTGTCTTCTTATCTTCTACGGCGGTCTCATTGTCATCCCCTCCCTGCACGTCCTCCGGATGAGGGGTGTACGAATCGTGGCTCTAGGCCTCGCAGTTCCAATCTGTCTCAGAGGCGAAAAAGTCGTGCTCCGTCTCGAATTTCCTCGGGTCGAGGTGTGACTTCCAACAACAGGGTTCAGAGGTCGCAAGTCCCTCGGAGTCCTAGTGAGATTAGTGCAAGCGCGGAATCCCTTAGTATACGGCCAGACCCGCCCAAATTAGATCAGAGTGGACACCAAGATACTACTCAATTCAATAGAACCCGCCGGCTACCATGAAGCCATTGATTGCAGCATACAAGGATGCGGAGAGGACTGAGGAAATATGCGTCAATGCTGTAGGCTCTCTCGGTTGACGCATATCTGGAACCGGGCCCTTCAGATCTTCGCGCTATTGGTCTCGCTATCCCAGCATTGATGAGGTGCAAGGAAGCTCACCGGCTCCATATGCGTTCTCTGATTGTGGCGGTCGAACCACATACCAGCTTTGAGCACAAACTTGTATAATATGTTGACGAGTCGGCCAAAAGGAAATGCCATGACATAAGCCTCTACCTGCACTGCGCTATGGATCACCAACATAATCAGCCAGTGGTCTAGCACAGATTCCTCTTAAAGTCACCATTTTGAAGTTCCCTATAGAGCGTAGCAAACCTTAAGTCTACATATGTAAGTGTGTCTTCATACTGATGGTGGTGGAGCTGTGGCTGTATTAAAGCGGCGAGATACCGCTACTCATGCCTGCCAGGAAGTCCGATTGCTCTGCTATTACTTGATCCCAAGACGTGAGGAACAGTTCCCTATCATTATCCCTCAAAAGATCACTAGGAGTAGTGTTCGCTGTTGGGGCCCCAAATCCATCGATAGCAGTGTCAAATAAATTACTGAGTCTTTGGCGTGCTTTCTGTATCGTGTCGAAGTTCGTGTTTAAAAGCAGAACAATTGAGTCTAGACGCCCAATGAAGCTCGTCAAATTCCGGATAATCTCGCCTCTGAATGCAGATGGGACACCACCACCAAGGTTTGGTGATAAGGCCTCGGCCAGTTCATGAACAAGTGCGTGGGCGCTTGGCAGGCCGTACAATTGTATCTATCGAGCCAATTAGTCCGGTCTGTAGGAATCAAACTGCAAACATCTCATCGCCTCTCCTTCTCGAGAGAGAGAAATAAATAAAAAAGAGACAAAAACGAAAGAGCCTACAATCCAGGAATACCCTCTAGGAAGTAGTTCCATCTGTTGTGGGTGTACCGTGACGTCGAGGATTGTCGATATAATTTTGTGCGAGATGCGTATCAAATGCTGCACTGTGCCTGTATGTTGGCGAATTGCCTGTGCGACTTCAAACTCAATGAAGAGATAGTCGAGGTAGATGGACGCCAGCATCAATTGCTGTCTCTCATTACAGCTGTCCAGCACGGCGCTACTGTACCTCACGTGTGTCGGCAGTGCATCCCATTCCGCAGAGCAATCTTGCAGAAGGTTCCTGTCTCAATGATTAAGCAATTGGAGCCTTCATGGCAGATTCATCTGGGCCTACTGTAGCTTTCTAACCATGCAGCTTCTTTCCTTCCCGCCGAGAACGATCCTTTGAAGTTTCTCGCGTGAAATCGCGAGGAGGAAACGGAGTCTGATCCAGCTTGCTGGACAGTATATCCCATCGTGAGACCAACCTCGATGGTCAACCTGGCTAAGGAGCGTCGTGGAGTTGGAGTTTACGTTCACAGCATACAGAAGGGTGCTCTCCTCAACTTCCAAGGGGAGTGTCGTGCTGCAAAAGTGGCGGGAGAGCAGCGGTGGCCGTCCAAAAGCCCCGCAAAGGGATTTATCGATGCTGTACGCAGCCGCGAATAGGGAGCGTCGCATCTCTCTGAGGCACAGCGGCGTGATGGCTGTATCTTCGGCATTGCGGTGCAGTCCTGTCTCGAAAATGGCCCCGACAAGCTCGGCAAGTCTCCTCCAAGTTCGAGGATCTCCACAAGTTAAACAATGCATGCGTGAGGCATTCGCGCGTGCCGGACTTACCTGTATCCCCGTAGTACATAGAGAGGACAATTAGGTTTTGATACGTGCTCAGCGCGGCAATGTCGTTGCTAGTCCCATCTATGCGCCAAAGCTCGTAGCAGTGGGAAGATGCTCTAACAAGGTGGTCTGTAAGATCCATCATGTTCCTCTTGCCATTCAAAAGTGGATCTTTTCGGGGTAATAGCATGACCGAGGATGCGACGAGGGCGAAGAATATGCCCAGGGATTCCCACCGAAGGTTATTTCCCGTATACTGGCTGAAATACTCGTTGGCAGTGCACTCAATGTTGCCTGTTATTATGTCCCCGGTCGTGTTTGTGGAGACAGTATTAGCCAGATCATGCAGTCGACCATCTGTCGTACTCAGGACACCCTGGGCCATGAGTCCCTGAAGGGAGTCGATTAACGTCTCGACAAACACTCGGGGCACAACCCGGACCTGGCTGGTCTCAAAATATCGAAGGATGAGGGTATGATACAACGCAAAATCCTGGACAAGGAGCTGTAAGACCGTACGGCCCTTGTCAACTCTCTCCGGGTCAGGAGGGCCTGAGACCGGACTCAGTTGACATCCCGTGCGGCCAGCGAGGGGCTGGCTATCGGACAGCAAATGAGTGCTAAAGTCGGGACTCAGGCTTTGGCAAGGCTCGGGAGTCCAACTCTGTGCCATGCTGTGCGCAGTAGATTCAGTCGACGGGCGGACCAGACGGCCGTTGACTGGGGTCAGGGTGCGATGGGAGTGGGAGCTGGCGACGACAGGGGATCTTCCCAGCTTTGTGGTCATGGGTGCCGGGTGATAAAAACACTCCGTTGATCTCCCCTTGGCAACACATTTGGCGCAGACTGGTCTTCTGTGGTCACAGCGAGTCTTTGCCCGCCGGCAGGGTTCACAGGAGTACTCCTTTCCATTGCGACGGCGCATGGTGGGCTGTAACGCGGGGAGGGTGTTTATGGTTTTGGAACGGAACATATGCCGTGGTTTTCCCCTCCGGGTGGGTGCCTACCGGGCAGGTTATTGCGACATTCCACTTAAAAAAACGATTCGAGAAGCCTTTTACTAGTGAACCTTAATAGATCATTGCCCTTCTTGCTTACTCTACAAAGCTTATCACAGTGTGAAACAATTCTTAGCTCTAACAGTCAATGTATAACAAATTTCCTTGCCATAAACAGGTTAGAGAAGTTGCGGCCTCGCAAGGCAAGGCCAACAACCATTATGTACGAACATGGTCAAGAAGCTTCCACATTGGCAACAAATCTGGCGACCTCCACAGCGATGTAAATTTGACTCAAGAGAGCAATACCGTTGCTGTGCGCTCGTCAGTTTACTGACATGCATTAGTCGCTAGAGACATGAGCAACGTCAGCCCGTCAAGGCCTGTGATATCCTGCGTGAGTATTGTCAGCATTTCAAGAGCTGTATGGAGCACAAAAAAAAGAAAAAAAAAATTAAAAAAAGAAGAAAGATAGTTCACCTTCTGATCCCTTCTCTCAGTGTTTCCTCCTCGAGGCAGAATACAAGACGATACCTGCCTGGGCTGGGGGCGTGATACTCTTCTCCCGTTGACATTATGACACCGGCCAGTCTCAAGCGTTTGGAGAGGATTCGTTCCGCCATCCATCCATCTCCATTGGCCTCTTTAACAGGAAGATGGGGGCCCAGATCTAGCCATAAGAAGAGACCAGCGTTCCTTGACAGCAGTCAGATAAGTGAGACGTGATTTGCGTTAATCAACATATGAATTTCTTGCATGTGCATGCTGCATACCCTCCTGTGTGATATTGAATTCTAGCTTGAGTAAGAAGGCTCTCAGCTAATAAGCGACTCTGGCTTAGTTGAGAATGGGACTTCCGTAGAAACTGGGCTATGAACGCCTGATCCTCAAGGAGGCTGGCAGCCAAGTGCATCGAGAACTGCGATGGAGAGGAGAAGCGACTGAGAGTTTAGTATGATTAGAAAAGAACAAAACGAGACCAAGAAAATGGAAAGAAAATAAGGGATCCGATGGTCTCACCATATAGCACGTATGGCCTTCCTGAAGTTTTCATTCTGTGATATAACACAGCCCAGCCGCATACCACCCGCACCAAAGTCCTGGTTGTGTTACTGGTACATAGATCTACAGACAACTGATCTACGCAATGACTCACCTTAGACACCCCATACAGGATATGAACCTGATCAGGGTTAATGATGGAAGGTACATCAATGGAGCGGACGGATGTAAAGTGCTCAGGCGGACGGTCGTTGCGGTTATAGACTGAGAGAGCATAGATCTCATCACTAATAAGATGAATGCCTTTTGCGGCGCATAACTCTAACAGACCCACAAGGGTTTCGGAAGGGTAGCAATGTCCTAGTAGGCAGTGGGTTATTTGGGGTAGCCAAGTTGACATATTGTCTAGACCCTTACCGGTAGGATTATGTGGATTGCATATCATCAGAGCCTTAACACTGCGCCCTTGCGCTTTAGCAGCTTCGAATCCAGCTGCAAAGGCGGCAACGCAAGTAGGAGAAAACTGGTCCATGTCCCCTACTGATACATATTCCAGATTTACTCTGCAAAACAGCACCAAATTAGAAAAGAGATAGTATATATTGGGGACATTTTGGTTAGACTGCTTACCCCGTTCTCATGGTAAAGTCTTTATAGAATGCCCCATACACAGGCCTACCAAGCATAATCGAATCATTCTGAACCGCATCACACAGAACTAAGGCGCAGGCTTCATTCAAACTAGTGACACCAGCAGCAACGGTAATCTCCTCGGCATCAATCTTCTGCGCTGGCTGAAAATGCGTGTTTAAGTGGTTGGCCATGGCTGCTCGCATCCGCAGTGTGCCCGTATAGCCCTCACCGTAGGCGCAACACTGTTTGTCGAAGTGGTTCTGGATTTAAAGCGCTTAGCATTATGCACCGATTATCCAGAGAGGAGGGATGGGGCTTTGTACGTGAGTGTTGATGAAATGCGCAAGGTCATCATGCATCAGCCACTACCAGTCTTGTCAGTGGGGTGTTCCCTCCAGAAGGCGATATACAAGACGGCCACATACATTCTCTGCATTTGCAAAGCTGACAACCCCGTTAGGGTTATGCTGAGGGTCGTAGAGATTCTGTTTACCATGGGCGAAATCAATCGCCGCCCACCGGGTGCCTCTGGCGGACAGCATTGCGTCTGGGAAGGGATGAAAGAGAGATAGAGGAGACCAGACAGGTTGAATCCCGCTGAAAAGCTATTAAATACTGGTTAATTCTCAGTTCCCAATCTGCAGAGGGCGCCAGGGCGCATTGGACACCGATATCCGCGACCAGACGGAGTTCGGAGTTCGATTTTATCTATCTAGTACTCGTCGCTGGCGCCGGAGTTGGAGTTGGTCTCGCCTCCTGCGGATTGACCGAGTCGAGTCTAGCAGAAGCCCTTGAAACTACTACCACATTTGTGGAGTGGAGCCTGAAGCTTCTACTAGAATTACACAACTCCAGCTCGCGCCGGAGTTCGCCAACCAATCTACTTCTGCCCCCAAAGTGACGGACGTCGCTTTGCATGCAGGATTTCCGCTGAGGATTGGCCAGTGGTGTACGCATGTGTCAGGGGCATGCTGAGTGAGATATGACTATGTACAATTAAGTCTCTATTGTGAAAATGGGTGTGTATGGGACAGTCAGAAGCTATCTAACAGCCACCAGCTAGCCACATCTATACGACACAGGGAGAGTTGAGGGCTTGGTTATGAACTTATGATGGAACCAACCTCTGGTGTCCTCGATACGACAAACATCGAATTAGGGCACATCTTAAAGTGAGAGGCCACGAACTTTGGGTGCACTGAAGGGATGGGAACAGTGGCCTTCAGCGCTCTCCACAAGAATCCGAATAACTCTTCCTCCACCAGCCTCCTGGTTGAATTTCCTTATAGCTGCTCCAGTTGCGTTGGCTTCAGTTCACCAAGATTACTTTCCAAGGGACAGATCTAACAATTGTGTGATCTCGACAGGCTGCCCCGATCACAATTGATCTTAGGAACGAGGTAATGGGGTATGGTCCATAATATCGCTGACGAACTCAGGGAATTCATAAAAAAAAGGGGGTCCATAGTTCCAGCAATTCAGGTCGCGAACGTAGTTCTCCAAAAGAAGGTTGGGCCTGTAAGTGTCTGTGGCACCGTCATAACGATAGGTGTCATCAAAGCTAAAATATTTGGGAGGAGTCAGCTAGGCCCTTCAGGCGCAGAGGAGGGGCAAGTGAGGGGAAGAGCACTAAGCTTCGGGGGCGGGTCCCCGAGCCGGCACCAGTGGGCTGTGCCAACTGTGGAGGGCACCTTCGTCGATCTTGCTTATCTTCGTCATCTTCATCAACCGCAAACACTGTGCTGCGGTCTATTTGTGCTGCGGCTGCGGCCTCCCCCTCTTCACGCAGTATATGTTCTACACACTTGGTGTCAGTGGGGCTCATCGGGGGCGTTGCCGTGCTGCTCAACCAATTCTTTATGGTTTCCTGGAAAATCAAAGCTTATGTACTATTCTGGCTTCCATTTTAATTTTGTAGGAAAGTATAGAGAATTGGTGGAGTTGGGTTTTGCTTCAATCCTTGGTTGGCAAATACAGGATGTATATGTAGATGTACAGAGGCAGCTATACTTAGTACTACACTCCCGCTAACCTATTCTGCCATCTGACAAAACTCAATTCTACTTAAGTTATTGCAAATCGGCAGGGATCGCCTGTCTTACTACTCGGAGACTTTTCGGCGACTTTCATGCTTACGCTTCTGGGAGCGTGAGACAATGGGCAACATCAAATATATATAAACACACTGACTTCTACACAGCCCTTCTGTATGCCTGAGGGTATTCTGATCTGTTCCATTTTGTCTTGAAGAAGAAGCAGGGTTGCCCTCTGTCCTCTTTTTCTTCGACTCTTATTTCTTGCAAACATGTCTTCTTTGAACAAAGATCGTCCTTGGCTGGATCCAAATATTGTGAAGGTATATCAATCCGCAGACAGGGTGACGATTCCCTTCGCAAATGTTATGCTCAAACTCTCCGGAATTGCGTCCAGCAAAGATCAACGCCTTTCCATATTGGACGTAGGCAGCGGTCTAGGAGCAGTTGCAACCGCATTGCGGCAGGCATTCCATGACCAACCTACAACAGAATGGCACTTACTCTGCACTGATATATCACCGCCAATGATTGCAGCCTTAGAGGATAAGATCAAAACTGAAGGTTGGGATCATATTGAAGCAGCTGTGGCAGATGCCCAAAATCTTGGACTGCCAGATGCACAGTACACGCATGTCTTCTCTACATTTGGTATGTAAGACGGCGAATTCCCTGTGAGAAGACATTCCAAGAAACAAACTGATTCCCGTGAAGTCTTCTTGGCACTCCAGAAACCTGGAGCGGTGCTTGATGGTAAGGCAGGCAATCTACTTTAAATGCCACAGTTTTATCCACTTACATTTCATTGCATGAAGAGTGTCTTCGAGTGCTAAAACCTGGCGGCACGTTGGCTTTTGTCAACTGGCATAAAAGTTAGTATACTTGTTACCATTCTCTCCAAAATGTCCAGAAAGCAAAGTGAATATCCTAACCCAGTTCTAGTCGGATGGATTGACACGATGAATGAAGCCCTATCTTCTGTGTCGGATGATCTCCCACTCATCTCTGACGAAAGGTTCCTACGTGCTGTAGGCACAGGATCATGGCATGATCCATCCTGGGTTGAAACGCAGCTCAAGGAGCATGGCTTCGAGACAGTCGAGGTGGAGGTTTCGAAGAGGAGCATGGATCTTACTGTTGAAGACATGAAATTAGGTATGACGGTGCCACTGAATATGATCATGGCCAAAATCTGGACAGAGGAGCAGCGAGAGAAATTCGGCGCAGATTTTCCTCGGATGCTTTTTAACTACGTGGAACAGAAGTTTGGCCCCGGGAATCCAATTCCAGTTGAGTGGGTGGCTATTGTGACAATTGCAAAGCGCCCTCTGTGATGTTCGAGGCAGTAACAGCTTTCCTGCGGCTTCAATAACCATGGACCCTGGCTCTTTTTATTATCATGGTCTGTTTTCTTATTTTTCTATTCAGAGAAATGCATTCCCCTCCAGAGTGGGGTCAGTTTGGTCAGTGCGGAGTTGCTCCCGCATTGAGGCACTATTTTAGTGTTGTAGGAGCAGCGTCAAATGCAAAGGCTGCCTTGGAAATTGATGGGATAGAGCCTTGTTTATAAGCATCAAATGCGTGCTGTAGGCATACCTGCTTTGATTGCAAATCCATTGCTTGATGGTGGAGGAATAATTAATTGAATGGCATATATAAAGGGCGACGGCGACGGCGAGGAGACCAGACGTTGTCCCCAGATGAGTAATCATAAGACTAGATGGAATAGAAATAGTTCAACTGCCTTGCGTCACTGCCTAGACCCATATCTACGATCTACAACGCCACAGCGGTATAGGCTCACCTCTATCAACTTTCCTGAAAGATCCTCTTCGTCCATCTATCTTCGTACTCTTACGAGCTGTAAGCTGTCCTGCTCAACCATATCTAGCCCTTGTATCCATCTTACTGCATGCTTCCGTCAAAAATGCGTCGTCGCCACAAACAGAACCGCAAGCGAGGGGACTCAGCTTTCTGGCTTCGTGACTTCAAACAGAGACAGAAAAGGCTGAGAGAAATACTTACTTTTCTAGACACATATGACGCCAGTTCCTCTCTTACAGATGAGCAATTTCAGAAGCTTCGAATAGAAGTGTCTGATCTTGACCTTGATACTGGAGAGACGTCCTCTTCAATCATTCCATACTTTATGCCCTCTTCTAATGAGGCTTTCAAGGTTTCCAACAGTGGGATAAACCCCACTGATCACCGTTTCGCCAAGTACAATAGAAGTAGTACAAGGCGGGTTTACAAGGATCGAGGTCGGGCGGCGTTTCTTGCGGACCCCTTTAGAGAATAAGAAGAGGGATCATTTGATCGTTCTGGCTTGAAACCTTCTTGGAAGTCTATCCGGTGAGTGCTGAGAAATAACCGCCTGTCACGCATCTCATAGCGAAACAGAATATCTGATATTTCATTTAGTTCCGATACATTGAAATCGGGACGGTGGGACGAGCATTCTGGACACACAGGCAAGCGTTCTTCAATACAGGTGAACGGTTTCAAGCCGGTTGTCCTCGGCAAGTTGTTGGCAAACGTCAGTCACATCGCATGGTGCGAATGGATATAGACGATTATGCAGATGACCGTCGCCCATCAGTTGCTGAATTGAAGGTACTTGTCAGTTGGATGCTAGGAGGCATGCGTTATGAGGAAAGTAAAATAGCGGCAAAGAAGGAGCATAAAAAAGATCAGTCTCTGAGATTCCATGTGGTATTTCTGGTTCGTCTATCCACAAACATGGTATGTCATTGGTTTATGATGCAGGTAGACTATCGTCTCTTCCTTTACGCCACCAGCCCAAGCTCGAGTGTTACTATGGGTATGTAGACAACAACACACTCAAAATTGCAGCTACCAAACCCCAGAGCTTTGATGATGCTCCAAATTACATTGAGAACATGGATTCCCTACTTCGATGGGCCTTTCCAATCGCACAGGGAGATACAAAGGTGCCACTGCCTCTTCCCTCAATCTCAGAGGAATACGATGAAGGTGGCAAGTCAAGAAATAGAGACTCCATGTGATTGATGGAGCCGGAGGCGGTGGTCATAGCTAACGAGGGAGCAGATTTACGTTTTGGAATATTTTGGTTTCTTTAGACTCAGCTCTTAACTAATACAGATCCCAAGACTTCTTATTGCTAAAGGAAATCGCAGATGTCGTAAGAACGGCTCTGACCGCACGGATTGTCTCTAGCTATGCATTTAGTACGAGTTTCGAACCAGCGCTTCCCGTTCAATAACCAGTCACGCTTCAAGGGAAAGTTGCACGGTAAGGGCTAGGATAATCCGCCCAAGCGTAAACACATGGAGAGAATCAAAAATATCGAAAGGCCCAAAACAGTACAGCTTCAGGAAAGAAGGTTCCTTCAGCCAGACATTTGCTTCCTTTAGGAGGTAATCGACATAGCTTTGGTCGAATTTGGCAAGCGTTATAAAGACCTGGTGTCTGTGTTGGGACACCAGGAAGTACCTAGGTCATTGTCATCATCCGTTGAATATCTTAAGATATTCATGTTACTCACCGATTTCGAGGTCTTCCTGCCCTGATGCAGTCCAATACCCACGTCATCATCTCAAGACCCATTTGCATAAAGGTTGGGTTAGGATCTTCGCTCAGCGCAAATGGCTTTACTTCAACCATAGAATGGATGTCCGTGGCATCTTCAGAACTAAGACAACCGTCCGTGACGGCCCTGATTAAGGCCTCGCCCAACTTAATCGAAAATGCTTTCTTGTACACCCTCCACTCTAACCGGGCCTCGGCACACCCCATGGTCAGCGTTCTTAGGAAGCTGATGAGGGCGACATTGACAATATCCTCCCCTGGTGACGATGGATACTCTTCGTGACGGGCCGCTGACTGGTCGGAGACTTTCGTGACTCTTCTGGATAGCATTTGGCTGCCCGAGGTGTAAATTAAATCTGACATTTGAGACTCAGAAACAAAACAACGGTGTATCTTGCCACTGACAGCAGCCACGTATAGGCACTAGTCATTCCTGATATATGACATACTACAGAGGCAGCTTGCCTCCTTGAAATTTGTTGTGTTCAGGTTCTTAAGAATGCTACAAACCTCTAGTAATAAACATCTATTCTTATTCCTGTCACCACATCTAATTCTGCAATTAAGGTGACGTCCGTGTCCATAATCCCTGACTTGTTGTAAGAGAACTGATTCTTTCAAACACTGAGAGCCACACCCTTTGCAGCATTCATGTAAGCCGAAACTGCTTCATTTTGGCCCCCTGATTCGATATGGTCCACAATGCAGATGTGTATCTGCATTGTGGGTACCGCCCTTAGGGGCCTTGCTATACCATTTGTGGCATCTGTGGCAATAGTATCATTGATGAGGTTCCCACCAAGTCCTGAACCCCCGACACTTCCCCGGATCTTCACTAGAAAGGGATGGGTATTCGGTTGAGCGGATACCAGGGCCCTTAACGAACTATTAGGAACCAACTAGAGCTTTGGCATTTTTGGTCCGATATGTTTAACAGCATGAAAGGAAAGTCTCTTCACATTTGTCATAGGACTCGGAGGATGTGTTGGGCGACTCTTCGGAATCATCAACGTCCATGCTTGATGTACTGGCGGTCTGCCAGCTTCCCGTCTGCCTGAGAGGCTCCCCTAAGGTCGATATGCCGCTGATAGTTCTGCCTACCTGTTCCATGTCGACAGACGTATCCATAGGCTAAGAGGTTTCTTCGGCAGTAGCCTGGTCTGTACCCATGGCTGTAGAGCCGGAGTCGTCAGGGAGCTTTCTAGTGTCTAGAATCCTCCCCTCAATTGCCAATTGCTGATATCGGGTGAAGGTGAAATTTCCCAAATTCGCACAAGTGCCGAGAGGTGGCCTCTGGTTCGTATGATTCTTTATGTCCGTCCTACATCTTTTCCAGTCAGTATAGCCTTTATACTCTGGAGGCTTTGTCGGCATCCTTCGAGATGCCTGTGAGAGTTCGAAATTCTGCGCGTTGCCATTGTCACGGACAGGTCTGAACTGCCAGAGAAGTCTAGCAGTCAAGAAGTGAGACAACTCTGTTCTTGAAGTCGACTCCCAACCACTTAGGTCCCGGAGATGGACATCGACCGGGTACTCTCCCTCATGAAATTTACCGACGTTGTCTTTTGCATGCTTCGGTTTTTCAAACGTAGTTTCGGAGGCCAGTTTCGCCCATTCGCCTTCTGTTTTGGGAAGCTTGATCTTCTTTAGCCAATCGTCGCTTGAAATGCCCTTGGACATCTTCAGCGAGTGTCGCTGTCTATTCCTCTGGGAATTCTTGCACCGGTCTTGGATCGAAAGGGCTGGGATGGCCGCGCCAGAGAATAGTTAGTCGGTGGCTCTTCCCTGAGATGCACTGGATACGCTTACCAGTGAATGTAAACAAAACGCCGGGAAATAGCGGCTTGAGAGACGATGAAGGTGTTCTGAAAGATATCAGGTTGGTCCAGGATTGAAGGAGAAGTAAGGAACGACTGGCGTAATATACCAGTTCGAAGAGATATCCAGTATGCCTAGTAGCGGAAGTACAAATGTAGAACCAAAGAGACTAATGGACGATCTTTGACTGTTAGGATACAGATGTGGACGGCAAGGCACATTGCATATAATTTGTCCAACTAAGAGTGACCCAGGTGCAGTGAATCGCCATGGCGCAGTTTTGCATACCCTCTCCCTATGTTTGATCTTTTTCCTAGCGGCAGGAGAGACTCCTTCTAATTCACTTCCTTCTACGTTTGTCAAATGTGGACAACTGGGACCGCAGCTATATTCAAATTTCCTTTCGGATTCTTTCAACATGGACACCCAACCTATCCTTCAAAGGAGACATTCGAACGTGAATTGCAGCCAGACAACCTTATCCGCTAAGATTTACAAAAGCAAGAAGCAGTCAAGCTGTGAGCAATGCAGATTATTTTACAAGGATTGAATAAAGAGAAAAGAATCGCGTTGAAAGGAAGATGTGGTCTTCCACATTTGTTTGTGAAGTATACATTAGCAAGGAATATTTCTTTTAAGCATCTTCCATAGACAAAACAAGCCCAGCAGTCTGTATCTAGATACTAATATGAGATTTAGGGGAGAAATGAATCAAGGGAAGAATCAATATATTGTCAACTAACAGTGCAGACTAAATGAGCTGTACGTGGCCCTCGTAGATAACTCGCTCTCTTCTGAACACCTAGGTCCTCAACTCTATAACTCTATAGAAACATTCTCGTTTCCTTGCCTATGATCCAGTCTACAAAATCGGCTTATGCCCGTGGCTCCCTATTCGTATAGGAGACCCGCGAACGACTTTTCTGTATGAGGGCAGTCCCATACAGTCTGTGTCTTAGCAACTGGGAGAAGGGGGGATTCCATGGCCTTATACCCATACTCACAGTCCCATGACTGGTCGTGATTGAGGAACCTGAGGAGAGAAAAAGGAGGCAAGGGGACAATGAGGAATACGAGGAGATCAAAAGTGGAAAATTGTAAGGGAAAATAATGATGAACGCAAATGACGAAGCTATTCAGCTTCACCAGGCAAATGCTTTCTACATAGCAGAACGGAAGAACTATAGCAAGGCTTGCTTAACCAAAAAGAGTCCTTGATTCTCGGGGTACTTAATATTATTTTGGCTAGTCTCCTTGTTTAATTCAACCCTAATTTTCCACCCGAGCCCCACTGCGATCTCAGTGTAGGTTCGTCGCGGGTTGCCGGTGACACTCTAATTCGCCATATTGAAGGATTGGAGAATTCAGCAAACAGATTGACCAAAAACCATCGGAAAGGCCGAAGTCCAAGGAATTCCCCAACCTAATTGGCTGTCAATTTGAAACCCAAATCAGTGAGTTATCTGATGCCAAAGAGTTGTTGACTTGGGGATAGTCTTGATAGCCTGGCTCTAGCCCTGGAGAAGTCCAGCATCTACCTAGATAGGTTTGGTGACTCTTGGTCATCGATAGCCGGGGCAGAGTTTTGCATACCTAGCACCACAGTACTAATTAGCTAGCTAGATACATAGGTTGAGCAATACGGTTGATATCGACATCTCTTATCCTATCCAACTGCAAGGGTCTGGAGATGTACATGTCAGTGGGCTTGGCACGGAATAATAGTCGGAATGGCCTTGCATACAGAAAGGCGACCCCTCACTGTTTTGTGGCTGGCGCTCAATGCCTCAGTGCCACGTCAGCAGGCTGAGGCTGAATCGACCTGATCGACTTAGCCTAGGAGACCCTGCTCATTGTTGGGTTTCCCCGAATGTTGAATGTTATATTGCTTCTCGCCGCTGTCTCAGCTTGCACATTCAGAAAGAATCTGGTCTTCAGTACAAATGAAAGAAAGCATACTCAAGACTCCAAAGCTTCACTCATATCATGGGCTTCAGAGACAGGGTCCGTCGCATACGGCACCGTTGTAGACAAAGGGACGACCAGGGCGTAGGAAGCGCCTCTGCGACTTCGGTGACTGTCTCACAATTAGTTCGACTGACGCTTGATCACCGTATGTAACAGCCATTAAGGGAAGATGAATATATCTGCGAAAGCATGATACTTACGAGCGCTAGCAACGGCACTCTCCTTACCCAACCAGCAACCCCCCGACAATCAGTCCACGGCGCAGCCGTCCCCCAGTCCACCGAACAGTTCCCGACCAAGCACCAGCAGTAATACACAGTCTTCTCTGTGGGAAAAGGCCCTAGAAGAGCTCAGGAAAGATGACCCCGAGGCCAAGCCGATGATCGACAAAATAGTCCAAACAAGCCAGCAGACTCGGACATCCCCCCCCTCCACTCCTCTAGACCTCATTGACGAAATTATGAAGCAAGTGAAGAGCAAGCAAGAACTGTGCGAGCAGAAGCGATGGGAGTTCGATTTCTTTGGGAGGCATATCCTCCCGCGCAACATTACCGCAAAAATACTTCACTGGCTGGATGCTTTCAAATCTGTCGGAGATGTCATTGCAAACGTTGACCCAATGCACGTTGGTCTTCCCTGGGCAGGAATACGTTTATTGCTCATGGTAAGGAACCCCCCGGCCCTCTCGAAACCTAATTTCTCGCCGAATTTAATTTACTGAGAGCCACTCTAGGTTGCGGTTGCAAATAGAGATGAGATGGGAGGAATCCTTCTCGGTGTCGAGAAAGTAGCCTGCCTCACTGCTCGGTCGAGGGTGTATGAATCATATATAGAGAAGACTGCAGCTGGACGTGCCACTTTCAACCTAGAAAATGCCTTGGTAGGACTGTATGTGCGCATCCTTTCTTTCCTGGCGAAAGCCAATCGATCGCTCGAGAAATCAACAGCAGCTCGGGCCTTACACAGCGCGTTCCACCTCGATGAAATAAAATGCTTATTGGAGGATCTGGATCAGTTGGAAAAGCGCATTGATAGTGAAGCGCAATCTTGCACAGCAATCGCTTATCCAGAAGTCCGAGCTATTTTGGACTCATTGAGTGAGCCAATTATGCAAACTCATGACAAAGTCAGCGAGCTCCTGGTCAGATCAAATGACGAAGAACGGAGTAAGATCCTGCAGTGGGCCTCAGAAGTTCCCTACGAGTCACATCACATTACGGCGTGCGATGGACGCACGCCCGGTACAGGAGAGTGGTTGATCTCAGATCGTCGCTATCAGGAATGGCGATCATCTACCACGTCCATGAGATTATGGCTCCATGGAATCCGTGAGTGCAATCATCTGCATATAGACATACTAGTTTGTGAACCTGGCTAATTCGATCAACAGCTGGTGCTGGGAAAACTAAACTTACATCGCTAGTGGTGCAGGAGTTACGTGAGGATATCAGAATAAGGGCCGATGGAGCAGCCTTAGCATACTTCTACTGCGATCGTGCTCAAATAGGGCGACGTGAGCCTCTGTCAATCATGCGCAGCTTTGTGAGGCAGCTTTCTACTTCCAGAGATCAAAATGCAGTGCTGCGTGATCTTTGGGACCTATATCACAGCAGACGGAAGCAGGGTTTTGCCAATAATGAGCTTACAATAGATGACTGTAAATCACTTTTGTTAAATTTTGTCAGAATCTATCCCAGCACGGTATTGGTTATTGATGCATTGGATGAATGCGAGTTTCCAAGCCGTGGGGATTTGATTGAAATCCTGAACGATCTTTTTCTTCAGACTCCTAATCCCGTCAAGGTTTTCATATCTAGCAGGGATGATGACGATATCAAATGCCTCTTCAACCAGGGACCTGCTATAGGTATAGCCGCAGCTGATAACCGGGAAGACATCGTTAAATATGTCGAAGAAAGGATTGGACGCCTAGGAGACAACTGGAAAAAGATGCGAAGAGAGATGTCCCCTATGCTGCGTGAAGAGATCTGTGAGACACTTATAGCTAAAAGTGGTGGAATGTGAGTTCAGCACTTTGCATTACTGGTGAAATTTAAACTAACCGTTTGATATGACAAAGGTTCCAGTGGGTTGCACTGCAATTATATGAACTTGGGCGCCTGCGTCCTCCTCTTGAGGAGACCCTGCGATCCCGCCTGAAGAAACTACCAGAAGGCCTGAACAATTCATACAAGGAGATATACGAAATAATTTCCAGGGAAGAGACAGCAGGGTATGCAATACGTGCATTCCAATGGGTCATGTGCGCTTGTCAACCTCTACGAGAATCAGAATTGGTTGTTGCAGCCTGCCAGGATCCTGACTCCGACTCAGTCTCTCGAGATATCAACATAGACAGAGACAGTCTCTTGGGAATTTGTCACAACTTACTTTGTTTCGACCCAGAGCAAGAGAGATTCCACTTCTCACACTTATCAGTTCAAGAATTCTTTGAGCAAACGTTCTGGACCCAAAGTCAGGCAGACGGGCAGGTAGCCAAGGTTTGTCTGACTCTGCTGATGGACCCGGTCATGAGCAAAAAAAATATCCCGAGAAAGCGGCATATATGGGAATTGGGGTTCGGAACAGTAGAGTCTTCACAATCTTCGGAGTCTTTGGAGCCTGACAGTTTTGACGATTTAATTTGGTATGCGAGGTTTCACTGGGCCACACACACAACAAATCACCAAGAGGAGGAGGAGGGAATGATCGACAAAGCTCTCACATCTCGCCTGAAAAGATTCCTCGGAGCCTTCAACAATAGCAGCCTTGAATACCGAGACTGGTATGGTTTTGCTTATCGGAAAATTCATGAGGGTACCGATCTAAGTCCCTGTGACTCGTCCATATTCGCGGCCTGCGCCTTTGGCTTTGTTGCAATCATTGGAGACTGGCGGAATCTTGATCAATTTGATGCAAACCAGCAGAATGATCAAAATATGTCATTACTTGCAATTGCTGTTAAGTATAACAGAATTTCTGCTGCAACAAAATTGTTGAAACTTGGCGCTAATGTCAATGCTCAGCTTTCTGGGCACTATGGGAGTGCCCTAGCTGCTGCTTGGGGAAGCAAAATAGAAGTAGTACAGCTACTTCTAGATCATGGGGCAGATGTCAATGCTCAGCTTTCTGGACACTATGGGAGTGCCCTAGCTGCTGCTGCTAGGGAAGGCAAAATAGAAGTAGTACAGCTACTTCTAGATCATAGGGCAGATATCAATACTCAGCTTTCTGGGCACTATGGGAGTGCCCTAGCTGCTGCTGCTAGGGGAGGCAAAATGGAAGTAGTACAGCTACTTCTAGATCATAGGGCAGATGTCAATGCTCAGCTTTCTGGAAAATATGGGAGTGCTCTAGCTGCTGCTGTTTGGGAAAGCAAAATAGAAGTAGTACAGCTACTTCTAGATCATGGAGCAGGTGTTAGTCTTCAACTCTCTGGAGGGACATTTAAGAGTGCCATACTAGCAGCTATCTGGAAGGGAGACGGCGAGCTATTATGGCTAGTTCTGGATGTGGTCCGTCAGAGGCTAAGATAATGAAGACTCTTGGCAAGCATCAAAAGATATGTGATGCTTCTTTCTGTTTTGCAGAATGCTTAGGCTTGTTGTCCTTGCATCTCAGGACTACATTTAGCAGAGGTCTCAGAATTGCCTGTGGTGACATAAGATTTCAGTAATCCTGACCAATATAAGTAAAGCAACATAACAGGATGTTAGGCAGAAGAGCTTGTTGTTTTCTTTCCAGGGAATAAACTGCCATAAATTCACTGTTTCTGAAGAGAAATCACTTCTACAATGGATTGTCTCTATGGATGGGGGTATGAAGCAGTACTTCAGCCAGCAGCAGCAGTGCAGAAAATGACTGATATTCCATTCGCAAAGCATTGGTTCACCCAACCACTTTTTGCAGTTACATGGATTGTCTGTTGCTTTCATATTATATTTACTTGGAGTGGCAGATGATAGATACTGCAGTCTGGTAGTACGCCGCGCTCTTGACGCATGCCACACTGAGACATAAGTCCTGACATTACTGAGCCAATTCAGTCATGCGAGGATACCTGGGCGAACGTGTTACTAAATACTGGTATGCGTAATCTTGACAATAATGCTATGGGAAATCCTAAGGCTTGATTTCTACGGTATAGTACATGTATATGCTACAGTGTTGATTGCGATACTGTATAGGTTCAGGCCGAGCTTATTAGACCTTTAGGTAGTCTCGCGGCTTTACCTGCGAGAGATCTTGTTGAAAAGGCCATCAGGAAACACGAATTTTGGGGTTGAATATACAGTATCCCAGAAATCTGAGCAGTAAAGGGTCAGGACATGCTCCCGGTCCACGTCTGTCTACTACACTATTTTGCTGAAGTATGATAGTCCGTATCATTCACGAAACTTAGGGCCATGCTCAGTAACATAACGTACAGGTCACCTGCTCAACACGAAGAATCAAGCTTTCCCTTCAACCTCGGTAGCGTTGGATCCATTAGCGGTCGGTGGCATAGATACAGAGACAGAGGCAGCGCGAGGTGCCTCGTGAGACCACATCCCAGCCACCGTCTCGACAGCCCGTTCCACAACCACCCTCACTCTGTCTCTGAACACGGCATTGGCGCATTCTACCTCCAGATCTTCCAACCAGACTCGCGCAACGTGTTTATCAACTCTGATCTCGATTCCAGGTACAGGGATCCCAAGAGCATGGAGGCGCGCTACTTCCGCCATCTCTAGCTCGCTGATCGGTGTTTCGTCTTCGTGCTCGGCCCTGATTTCGGGAGTCCGAATTGACTCTGTGGGGGGGGTGGAGGCTGCAATAGACTTATCAACGGCGCCGTTGGAGAGTGCACCGACTAGGATACGCGGTCGCTCGATCGGAGCGATCTCCGATCCAAACTGCGATTCAAGTATCATTAGAAAGTGTGTAAAGCGCTCTTCGGGCCCCAGATAGGAATGAGGGTTAGGCAGTTCCTCATGGTGACGGTGGTGTTTCTGTTTGGCCGATTCTGGAGAGGTAGACTGTTAGTAGGGCACTTAGAACAAAAATAAATAAAGATTTCGTACGTTTCACAGATGCAGGACTACTCTCGACTGTAAAAAGAACCGCCATGACTGCATCAGCTACTCCATCATTCATCATGTTGCCTTCCCACTCTAGTTCGACCTCGCGAGTCCGCGGATGATATCTGACAATTACACATCCCATGACTAAATAGGTCTGCGTTTGTTCCATGGGAATCTCTTCGTCCGCCGCCTCGTGTTTTGTTAGATGATCATCTCCGTTGGACGACTCTGTTAACTTGTCTCCATTTGAAGATTCTTCCTTAACGCTCCCCTGGGTTGATCCGATCGTCTCGATGGCGCCGAAAGTGCCCTCGAGAGCCCATTTGATTAGATCCATACTCGCGGAACTTAGAGTGATATGTTGCTTGCAGGTGATCATGGTCGTCGTCAAACCAGCATACTCTCGGAGATCGTCAGGCGCCATCAACGACAAGTTAAACCCATTTTGAACCAAGACGCCAGTCATGAGCTGTCCGTCATCCTGTTCTGAGGGAGGCGCAATCTGAGCTAGTTTGCCGACAACTTTGGCGACCTTGTCCTTCCTAAAAGGTATGCGGACCTCCTCGCAGTTCGCCGGTGTATATACCTTTACCTTAACTGTCTTATCTGCGTTCAGACTGAGAAGTTTCGACTTAAGACGCATCATCTGGTGCTTTTCGCCATGGACAAGTATCTAAGCAAATGGTCAGAACCCATGAAGAAAAAAAAAGAAATAAACAGGGAGGCATAGACGGAGATACTTACCACCACCGGTGCCGCAACCTCTTCAATGAAGTTTCGGTTCTCTACTCCATCCACATGGGCCGCAAAGCTGATTTCATCCACTGTACACCTCCGGGGTATCATGACTCGTTGTTCTTCTTCAGCTGCGGTTACCCGACCCCTTACTGGGGCTCGTGTCGCTTTTGTCATGACGGCCGGTATCTGTTCTGGCTCATTGAGCAGCTGTTTCGCCATGGTCCCCTCGACGCTATAACCGGTCATAATAACCCCGTTACGTTCGCTAGGCGCCCAGCGTTCTAGCAACTCCCGACTTGTCCCCGTCTGCAACATACCAGGCGAGGCAAGCATGACACATCCGCCGATGTCATCAAAGCGCTCGAGGCTCCGAAGACTCCTGACGAATCTAAAGTCCCACGGTCCAGCACTTACACTCTTATCTCCCTTAGCTTCTGCCTCCGCCATGCGCTGGCGGAACAGCCGTTTAATATTATCGTTCATTGCCCCAATGTATGTCTGGTACACGACCATGCATCTTCGGGCCACATTACCAATGTAGTAAATGGGTACCTTTTGAAGTTCGGGATGTGTTTCCCAGTACTCGTCCAGAATAAGGAGCAGCTCCTGAGCTCGTCCTAAGGCAAACACTGGCATCAAGGCTCTCCCGCCACGATTTATTATACCGGTTATAGATTTCATGAGGGCAGCTTCACGCTCAAGACGAGGAGGATTAGATGAGATTCCAAAAGTAGATTCAGTTATGAGGACGTCAATCTTCACGCCCTTCGGTACTTCTGCTGGAATCAGATGCCGGTCCTCTTCGCGGGAATAATCCCCAGTAAACAAGATATTCAACCCCGCAATGGAGATCAGAAACATAGCGGCGCCTAAGACATGTCCAGCGGGGAATGGTGTTATGCGGATGCTGTTGATTGTGTGGGTCGTATTGAAATCGATGGCTTCGATCAGAGGAAGCGTAGAGAGGTGATCATGTTCCGTATATAACGTGGTACGTTGGTCAGAAGAAGAAGCCGTATTGCTAACTCGGACATTATCCTGAATTAGCCATTTGTAGATGGCTTTTGTGGCATGTGTCATGAAGACCCGGCCCTTGAAATTGGTCTTGCTGAGAACATATGGCAAAGCGGAAGAGTGGTCGACATGGAAACTGCAGGCAGCATGGTCGGTATAATTAGCCAGCTGTTACATTGGGAGAGAGAAAGAGGGTTGCAATACAGCCATGGGCAAGGGAGCGTGGATAGGCCAAATGCAGAGTACAAGGAAAGTAGAGCACGTATAGAGGCAGTTCGTAATGAGATTGTATTATGATTCTGATATACAAATAACGAAGAGGGCCAGTGTCACTGAAGCAGAAAGCTCCTCCACTGATATCAATCCGAGGCACAATTCCGCACCGACTACAGACCCAACATGCGGTCTTCTGTTCTCCTCTCCTTTCTTTTCTTATGTGCGCCAAAACAACTCGGAGAAGAAGGGGGGTGGTGTGTCCCACATACTGGCTTATTAAAAGAATATCCACCGTGCTTAGATCAAATTCGTCGAAGAAAGGAAGAGCAGAGAAGCCTTCTTTTGCAGGATGCATCCCAGCGTCGAGCTGTCAGGTTGGTAATTAGATTAGCTGCTATTCAACCAGATAACCAACAAGGTAGCATACATACCATAACTGTCTTGCCCTTGTATTGGATAATATGGCATGAACGACCAACTTCATTTCCTCCACCTAGGCAGTAGAAGGCTAGTTGATCCGACGGGTCAACTGGCTCATCGTCAACGGTGGCCATGGCCGATGCCTTCCGCTTTGCCGCCATAACTCGTCGCGAATGCCCGGAAAAAAAGTATCCTCAACGTTAGTGTGTCATCGAAAGGGAAGATGGTCTGTGTTAAGCACCGCGTGAACAGGTCGGGAGGAAAGCGGAAAGCCAAGAAGCCACCAGTCCCTCTTTGTTCTGGGTAACGCTCAATTTGCACGCAGCAAAGAACAGGCCACGGCAAAGACTGACCGAATAAAAAAAAAGCCCAAGCTCACTCGGGGCTCTGCGGAACAAGAAAACGGCACTCAGTGGATGGCAGGAAGTTGTTGTCGTCGTCGCGCCCGTCCAGAAACCTCACGCGAAGAGATCGGGCCGGAACCGATGACATAAGCTGAAACCAGCACCACGTGACGCTTCCGGTTCAGACCTCCGGCGCGTCCCCGTCGCTCGATTTCGACCTTCAACGCAGCCTACGGACATCCCACTATCGTCTTTGTCGACTCGAGCGCCTTCACTAAGTGCGCGTTCCCTTCTTTTCCCCTGCGCCGCATCCAGAGAGTTCGTCCTGTGGCGCTTATGGTTTGTCAGACGTCCTGGGATGGTCGTGGTTGGTCGTGACCGGCCGTTCGAGCAGTTCGCTCAGTTCTGTGACCGGCGCCCGGGCATTTCATTTCGATAACCGTGGCAGATCCTGATACTATTACAAGGAAGCGGGCGTGGAGGTTCTTTATCTGCGAGGACAAACGCCATTACCATGGCGCAAACACAGCAGCAGCAATTTTCATCCCAGCCCTTCTCCCCTCCTGTATCTTCGCCCTCTCCAGGTGCTGGGTCACCGGTGAATGGGGGCGGCATCCCTCCTCCATCCAAACGTCCGCGCCTCTCCCCTCAGGCACAGTCGCAATCTCAGTCCCCCTACGCTTCACCTAGCTTTGGTACACTGCAGCTTCCACAGAATCCGTCACCAACTGCGAACGGGACAAATCTCAACGGCTTCACGCCCACAGCCACGGCTCCTCCTCCGCCACCCCCTCCAGTTCATGGGACCATGGGGCCTCCATCTCGTCCAGCGGACAAGGCCACGGATGCAGCAGAGTTAACTGATGTATTAGCGTCATCGGGCATCGATGTCAGAGAAGAGGAAGCCTTTCTCACCAGCGGCTACTCCGCGCCTCCCGTTCAGGCCCAGCAACCTCCGCGAGGGTCGCAGGTCCAACAACCACCGCTGAATACCTCATTCACTTCTCAAACTTCATCAATCGAGCCCGTTTCGGCGACCAGCAGTTTCACCGGTCCCTCACAGGTGAAGCCATCTGCGTCTCAAGAGACAGTCTATACGGAATTGCCAGCACAGCATCCTCCTACCCCTTTCAAAGATCCAAATGAGCCAACGAGGGAAGATACACACGCGGCCAGGCGCGCACAGTACCATCTTCAAGAACCGTTTTTGTTGACCAAGGTTCTCGAGCAGAAGTTGCAGAAGCGGGGCCTGGATCTTGGCGTTCGTATACCTGCAGAAGGCCTATTCCATCCAGTGCCGGGACGCTCGCAGCCGATCGAAGTAACCGGGCCTGATGGTTCATCCGTTGTGCGCACGGGGCATACGATTCTAAACCAAGAAGGAGCACCTCTAGTGGACATACTGAATCTGTTGTCCCTCTCTTGCGAGGAGCGCCTGCGGTCTGTCGTTGACTATTCGTCAACTCTCGCAAGGAGTCGACGGGCCCATTCTCATGCGGCAGTTCCGGTTGAGTGGAGTGATTTGGCTCAATCATCCGGCTCGGTCGGTGGAGGTCCGGGGAGCCCTAAGAGCTCTCCACTCAAACGTAAGCCAAAAAATCAGTATTTCCTACGTTTTGGTTTGGCACCGCTGACTGAAATTTCCAGGGTCCCATTCCGCAATAGAGAAATACCGCATTCTGATGGAGAAGGATGCTGTGAACGAAGAGGCCCGCAATGCTAAACGAGCGAAACGTGATGCAAATGCCATATTGGAGGGACAGGAGAATCGACTAGACTCGACAGACATACCTGGGTCTGGCGCCTCCACGCCGATCGGGGAGAGAGCGCCGAGCCTGGATAAGAAGGGGCTGTCCAAAAAGGAAGCAAAGAAGCTCATTGATACAAGAGCGAGCGAGGTGCAACAACACCAGCAGTCTGTTGAGACGGCACGTTTGGCTACGAGTAGCATGATGTCCGGTCGCATGTTCGGAACCAAGAAGTCGTATGCTTGGCTCTCACGCGCTACGTCCAGTGGCTTTTCTACACCATCGCGTCCAGGGTCCACCGCGCCGGTTGCAGGAGCCGACAAAGCTCCGCGACCCGGGGAAGCGGCAGCTGTACCAAGCAAACGGTTTGGGTCTTGGCGGGAAGATAAGGAGAGAGGCTCGGGCATCCAGGTGCGGGATATTCTGTTTATGCTTGAGCTCGATGGAAGAGGGTCGCGACATGTGCAAAAAGCCTACGCAAAGGATACAAGAGATGACCGACTGGATTGACCAGTTGGCATGCCCCCTTTTTTTTTGTTATCCTGCTTTTCTGCGATCCACGCTCTCGATCCGTGTTTTTTCTACTTGTCGACATGCGCAGAGTTGGCACCTTTCGATTTCAGTTTCTGTTCTGCACGGGTAGCTGCGCGGGACCGTAGTCTTCTTGGCGGCGTTGAGGGGCGTCTCCGTAGCTTTCTCCTTCTCTATTATTCTTTTTCTTTTCCATTCCCCTTCTTTTCCTTCTGGGGGGTTGTCTGATTTTACCGCCGCGCCGCACCCGCCCAGTCCTTTTTTCATCCGTTGACAGATTTCGGGGGCGTCACTTTTTTACAGTGTTGTCCTGTACGAGATGCTTAGCATTCAGCTCTTTGGTACTTATTTTAATCACTGAGGAGAAAAAGCAATATCCCCATACTGAAATGAATAAGCCTCTCGCGGAGAGGATGCCTATTTTGACAGTCTAAGATTCACTTGCGCGTCCTACGAGTAGAGATTAGGGCCAGACGCGTCCTGGCTGATGTCATCGAGAGCAGATCTTGTTCGTCGTGGGCAGCTGCGGTGACTAAGCGGGGCGATCGGACACGGCACGCGGGATGCACCGACTGCGCAGTTCCCGCGCCAGTTGATGGTCGTCGGGAGGTTCATCTTGCCACTGTGCGGACGGCGCTTGAGGAAGTAGGGCTTAAAGCAGAACGACACAAGTCAATCGAAATCGGACAACACGGTAGAAATATATAAAAGCAAGAATAGCCGGGAAAGCGAGCGACCGGAGCGAGAACGCTGGATGGATGGAGGATACGGGTTAGCCGGCTTGGACCCGTCAGTGCGGAGGTGGATGCAAGCCTAGATGAGTCGACTCTAGGCGAATTCGTGGGCGAGGAAAGATACAGCCTCAGGCCATGTTGCCAGAGACAATTGCTAGCTGTGTGCAGTTTGTCGTGCTGCCCCTCCCCAAGAACGCATCTCTGGTCGTGCCTCAAATGGGACCTCGCGGAATCTGCACACGCCAGGTCGCCACTGGGCGATTGGAATCGGCCTGATAGAAGGGGCCAGGGCTGGCTACGACTATCTAGTACCGCTACTTAGTATTACTTGGTGATTCAGAAGCCCGGATGCACATGCAGGGATCGATCTGTCTGCCTGTGCGGATCACAAAAGTCCCTCTAATAATAATAACAAAAAAATGATGATAGAACGGTAATAATAATAATAATAACAATAATAAATAGAGCAACAATAATTAGCGGTATCGTAGTATTATTATTAAGGTCGATAATAAGACTCTTGCCTAGCCGAAAACCCTCCTCCCATCTCCGCGAGCGGCCACCACCACGACAACCGCTGCGATGGCCGGAATGCTGTCCTCCCGCTGTCTTCAGTAACTAGTAATCTGGCTGGCTCTTGGTTTCCCGTTGATCCTATCCTTGCTCATCGGCCGGGAAGAACTTTTCCAGACAGCCTGGCGGATTGGCTGTGCTCTTGCCCTGCCATCCTCGCCTGCGGTCTCGTCTCCCCCCCAAGAGACATCTCTCAACCACTAATTCGCCCGTGTTGACGCTGACGGAACGGCCTCCGCACTTCTCCCCCTTCTCTTCACCTCGACGTCTCTCATTTTCTTTTTTTTTCTCCTCCTCAACGCGGTGTCTCCCGTCGTAGTTGAGTCTCTTTCACCTCAATTCTCCTTTGCTCCTTTGCTTTCAACCTCTGGAAAGAATATGAATCCCCTTTGAGCCACCCGTCCTCCCCCGGCCGGCATCATCCCAGTCGTCATCCCCACGCCGCACTGAAAGACGTCCGGAATCGTTTTCTTCCCTCTTACCATTTTCCCGTTTCTTCCCTCCTTTCCAGGACCCTTTTTCTACCGTCTGTGGTAGACTCCTCTTTGCCTTCATCGGGTCGACCGGAGGACGATCTGTCCCTTCTTTCTGTCCTCTCGTCGAGGTGCCATATCGACACCGACCACGGACCTCCGATACTCCCTTTCACCCTCTCCGTTTCCACGCAATCCTCGTCTTTTCCCCCCTTCCTTTGGAATCCCGCTCCTCGTGTGACGGACAACCTCCTGGCATTCGCCATGTCAACGCCTACTACGGCTACTGCCACTCATCCTTCACATCACCAGCACTACGGGTACTCGCACCATCAAACCTACCAGCCGACCCCGTCGTATCCAACCTCTACCGTCGATGCCGCTCGCTTAGCTAACTCTTATGCCTACGCTGTACACAACCCGCCTCCGAATAACTCCACGTTCTCTTTGACACAGTCGTCCAAAATGGTCCCCACAGTCTCCACTCCAAACGCCGCCCCCTCGAATTCAAGTGGGACTCACTCAGTGCCGGCCGTCGGTCGCAGTGGTGGAAAAAAGAAGCCAGATTGGGGCGAGTTCTACAAGAACGGCATACCAAAGGAAGTCATCGTCATCGATGACAGTCCGGCCCCGGAGCCGTTGAAAACGGCCTCTAGGAGTGCCGCCGCTGCTACCGCAGCCGCTGTGAACGGCAGTCAGACGCAGCCTGCTGGCAAGAGAAGAAAGACCGGCTTAGATTCGAACTATGACGTTCTTTATTACGACCGTCCGTCTTACTCAATAAACCCTCCAGCGTACGGTGAGGACTCGTCGGGCGGGTCAATTTCAACGGACCGGACAACATCCCTACACACTACCGCCCCGACATCTCTCGGGTCCCACGGCAGCTCCGGTACCAGCAATGGGTTATATTATGAGGATGCCAACGTCGGCCAAAAACGGAAACGTGTTACGACTCGCAAGTCTGCTCGGGATGAGCAGAAACGGCGGGAATTGGAAACCCTGGGGGACGCCTTTCGGAGCTACGTTCCCCCTCCCAATCCACCTATCAAGGCCAAAGATGTACCTGTGCCTGTGATTCGTGATGTGAGTCGATTCCTTCTGGATGACGGCAATCCTGCTGTCATTTAGAAATAGTCATGCTAATGTCGTCATAGTACGCCCCGCGGGAGCAGTTTGACGATGAGGATGGTCATTACATCGTGGCCTCAGATACACCATTGACTGATCGATGTAAGTGCTATGACCTCCTTCTCAAAGCACTAGGCCTGGCACTAATTGAACGCAGACTCTATCATCAAGTTACTCGGTCAAGGTACCTTCGGGAAGGTGGTTGAGGCATATGACAAGCATCGAAAAGCACGTTGTGCGGTTAAGATCATCCGCTCGGTACAAAAGTATCGTGATGCGTCGAGGATTGAGCTGCGCGTGCTGTCAACGCTGGCATCGAACGACAAGGAGAATCGTAACAAGTGCATCCACTTACGCGATTGCTTCGACTTCAGAAATCACATCTGCATCGTCACTGATCTACTAGGCCAAAGTGTCTTTGATTTCCTCAAAGGCAACGGCTTTGTTCCATTTCCCAGCAGTCAAATCCAAAATTTCGCACGCCAACTCTTAACCAGTGTTGCCTGTGAGTTTTCTGAGCCTCGCGGATAGCGTACCCGTCCCGTCCAGGTTTACTGACAATTATCCAGTTCTCCACGATCTTAACCTCATACACACCGACTTAAAGCCTGAAAATATTCTCCTAGTCAACAACGCCTATCAAACTTTCACATACAATCGAACAATACCGTCCTCCTCTCATGCCACTTCTCGGAACGCTCGCCAGAGACGTGTGCTGTTGAACAGCGAGATCCGACTTATTGATTTTGGTTCTGCGACTTTCGACGACGAGTACCATTCTTCTGTCGTCTCCACTCGGCACTATCGTGCTCCAGAGATCATCCTCAATCTGGGGTGGAGCTACCCCTGTGACATTTGGAGCATTGGATGTATTCTCGTCGAATTCTTTACAGGGGACGCACTTTTTCAGACCCACGATAACCTAGAACACCTTGCCATGATGGAAGCCGTTATCGGTCGTAAGATCGACTCCAAGCTTGTTCGGCAAGTAATGCAAGGAGGACGAAATGGCCACCAGAACCAGGCAGCCAAGTATGTATTCTGTCTATGAGCACACCACGTTTTCATTGTGTCCCTGCTGACTGTCTGTTTGCAGGTACTTTAACAGGAGCAAACTCGACTATCCCAACGAAGAGACGACACGATCATCAAGGAAATATGTGAGGGCTATGAAACGGTTGACGGTACGAGTTGATTCTTTCAACTGCTTGTATCGATACTTTACTAACAGTTCAACGAAGGAGTTCATCCCTACAAATACGCCCTTTAACAGACAGTTCTTGGATCTTCTACAGCGCATCTTCGTTTATGATCCGAAGAGCCGCATCACAGCCAAGGAAGCTTTGAAGCACCCGTGGTTCAAAGAATCTCTTATCGATGATGGTACCGAGGCTCTTCGGATCGGTATGCAGCTGCATCGCAACGGCCGTGTCTGACCTATTGACCGGTACGCATGAACGACCCTGTCATGGGTTTGTGTCATGGTTCTGTATAACTGCGGCCGTTGAACGGCCCTGCTGTCTTCGCACAGGGGCCAGCCGGATGCGGCTGTGTGAGGTGCAACGATGGAAACGTTGCTTAGATTTTGGATGTTGCTCGCCGAGTATGGTGAAGCAGCACCTACGGCTGGCTCACAGTGCAACTAATTATCTCCGAATGTATTAAAAGGCATTACCTGCGAATGACCTTGCATTGTCCATATGTAATGGTGGCCAGTGGCAGTCAAGTGATGGGAAAGGCAACCGGGAAAGGAGTTCTACTTACATAGGGGGAAGGGGTTGTGTCATTGTCTTTTCAGTCAACAACCATGTTGTTTCTGCCGGAGGGAGGCAGGTCGGGACAGGGAGCTTTGTGGGGCTTGACTTTTTTTTTTCTTCGCGCTTATTTCTCAACGTTCTTGAGATGGTTTGATTGACCCTTTTATTTACGTCTCTACGGGGCGTTGGTGATATGATACCGGCTTTATTTTCTTGTATAGGCTTTTCTTCCTGCCATTCTTCGTTGTAACGTTGAGCTGGACCTCTCGCCAGTATCTTCTCTTCGTGTGCTTTATTCCGTGATTTACGGCCTGTCTTTCTGCTTTATTCCCCGGATATATTGTATCATCCATGCCGTTAGTTCTTTGTTCCTACTGTTCCAAAACCTTGTTCCTCATTTACCGTCTTCTTACTTGTGAGAGGGGTTGTCTGTTGAAGCGAAGACTGGAATTGTTAATATATCGGGACTCATCAGTCGATAATACCCGTCTATAGGCAGTCGGTTGGTTAGCCTATATCTGACATGAATGACTTGCGCCGGAGCGCAGTACAAATTCCACAGACAGTTGTTTCTGACCTGAGGACTGAATATGAAAGTATTCTAGAATAACATATCTTGAGCAGACACAGTTAGTGTAGCATAGAATGACTCAAGCTTATCTTATCGTCTACAACAGACGGAACAGTAAACCGACCCTTGGACGCTTACGCCCGTGTCACGTCTTCTGATGACTCACTCAAAGACGCATAAATAACTAAGTAGGCAATGTCTAGCTGTTATTCTGTTCAAGTTCAAGCCTGTGCCTCCAGGATACCACAGCCATGCCGGCAGAGCAGTCGAAGGAGGAAAAGCTCGCTCTCATCCGGGAGAATCTTGCGGAGGTGCTCAACCCGGAGATCATCGAGGGTGTGCTTGGGAGAGGGGAGACACTTCGGATTTATTTTGGTTAGTACTATTTGTTCCTGCTACTGAATTGGAATCTACCTACCGTGAAGTCAACATGTTTTGGGTATTGACGCTGATTGAAGGGACGGCGACAACGGGGAAGCCCCATTGCGGATACTTCGTTGGTGTAAGTTTGAACCAGTCGAGGAGATAAGAGAAGAGAAAATCAAGCAACGAAAGAACAGACAGGGAAATAAATGCATGATGCTAACTTGTATTAGGCTATGAAAATCGCCCAATTCCTCCAAGCAGGCTGCAATGTCAAAGTGCTCCTCGCGGACGTCCACGGCTTCCTGGACAATCTCAAGGCCCCCATCGAGCTGGTCGAGTACCGCGCCAAATACTACCGGTTCTGCATTACCGCGCTGTTGAAGGCGATCAATGTGCCTATTGACAAATTGGAGTTTGTCTTGGGGAGTTCCTATCAGTTTTCGCCGGTAGCCTCACTTCTCATTCTCCCTTCATTTCTCAATTCTCTTCCCTCTGCATTGGTGCGGTGGCTTCTGATTCAGTGTAGAAATATACTATGGATGTCTACAGGTTATGTTCCATTGTTTCGACGCAGAGTATGTGCTTTACCCTCACTTATTTGTCGTTTTGTCACGTCGGTAGTAACGTTCTATAGCGGCCAAGAAAGCCGGTGCCGAAGTCGTGAAGCAGGCAGATAGCCCGCCTGTTAGCGGCTTGATCTATCCTATACTTCAAGCCTTGGATGAGGAAGCCTTGGATGTGCATGCTCAGTTTGGTATGTTCGACATCACGTTTTCCCGGGTAATGTCCCATACGAGATTAGACCTAATGAGCACAGGTGGAGTCGACCAGAGGAAGATCTTTGGTAGGTAACACTTCACGTCTTCATTTAGAGTACCAGTAATACTAATGTACCACAGCACTTGCCGTGGAGGTCAGATATCCTCCCTTATCCCCCCTTCAAAGACTACTAGACATCTTAGTTCAAAGCATAGGTTCTCCCGAAAATTGGCTACAAAACCAGAGCACATCTCATGAACCCCATGGTGCCCGGCTTAACCGGCGGCAAGATGTCTGCAAGCGACCCCAACTCGAAGATAGACCTTCTCGATCCCTCGGACGTTGTTGCCCGTAAGATCAACAAGGCAGTCGCCGTACCAAGGGAAGTGGAGAATAACGGCCTCATTGCCTTCGTGGAGTATGTGTTATTACCTGCCAGCTCGCTGCTGGATGGCGAGCGCATTTTTAGAGTAGAACAGGAGGGCGACGAGCCTCTTGTGTACCGCGACGCGAGGACATTGGAACAAGATTATGCTGCTGATGTGGTGAGTTTTCTCACTTTCACTTTGACCAGGGCTGTTTTTCTAACGTCGTCCGCACAGCTTACGCCTCAATTGGTATGTTGTCCAATCGTCTATATGTCCGTCTGATACTAACACCAGTAGCTTAAACGTGCCATAATCAGCTCACTACAACGACTACTAGCCCCTATCCAGAAGGATTTTGCATCCTCTTCCGAGTGGCAAGAGGTGTGCTCATTGTGTTTTGTTATACTCTTAACGTATTTTGTCTGGTGCTTACACCCGTGTACAGATTGAGAGGAAAGCGTACCCAGTCGAACAACCCAAGAAAGTGAAGAAAGTGAAGGACAAAGGTACCAGATACCCCGGTGCTCCCAAGGCATCTGAAAAGGAAGCCGAGGAAGGGAAGGACGTTCAGAAGGCAACAGAGGAGGATGTGGGGAAGAGTGCGTCTGATGCCTTTGAGAAGCTGTCTGTGAAAGCTGAGGCTAGAGAGTAGAGGCACTCTGACTGCGCAGATGTCTGAAAATAAGTGAAGTTAGATCGTCTTGTTAGTTTCTGTCTTGTATTCAACACAGCATTGCATGTAAATCTCACATACGTATGCCGGAAAGGCCTGAACGGACGAAGTCTCATCGAGGGCACCATTTCGGAGACTTTGTAGTTATAACTTCTTCGTTAAATGTTCTTCTGTGTCTATCCTATCTTATCTATAAGATTATGCACTGCTGTTCATTTCCTGCAATATGGATGGCGTATGTCGCTCCGTTAAGGGTCTTTCGAACTATACCTCTGTACAGGATGGAACCCCGTCCGCTGGTCAAACAGGTTTAAGATCGGCTGAAACAGTTTCCAGTTGCTGGATTCTCCAGTCCTACTTGTGCTGTACATCTCTGCAGCCGTCTCGATATCCTCCCACGTCACCCATTGCCAGCCGGCGCATTTCTCCGGCTCCATGAGCTGAAGGGTTGTCAGTCATGATCTCCCGCGGATTGTTACTCGCCTCTTTTTCTTTTCTTCTCTTTATTTTTTTTTGGTTTTGCAGGTGGTACTTACACGAGGTTGGGAGTCTTCGTCCGCGACCCTACATCCGACGAAAATAGTAATGTAGTGTTTCCCCTCTTCTCTCATGATGTTGTTCGTTGCCGTGAGAAACCGAATGTCCGCAACGATGAGACCAGTCTCTTCCTCGACTTCTCTGGCGGCGCATTCTTCGAAGGATTCATTGAATTCCAGATGCCCACCGGGCAAGCCCCAGGTTCCTGATTACTGCATCAGCACTGTCTTCTATAGAGGTAACGAGGAGGGGGAAGGGGCGTGTGTTTATTTACCGGCTCCTAAGCTGCCTAGACGCTGCCCCAGGATGATCTGGTTATCTTTGTTGAAGACGAAGACGCCGACGCCGATTCTAGGATGCATGATTGTAAGGCCTTAGGAATGCGGGTTTGCAATTGCTGTGAGCGTAATGCGTGCAAGCATTTGAACCCGGTTTGGGTGAGTCACTACTATTTATTTGCTTATCTGCGCGACAAGGCTCAGTTCCGCCGCTGTTCGTCAGGCAGAGCAGGCAGAGTAGGCATACCGGGATTTCAGGCTCACATTTGCTTACTTATTTCGGATTACTTTAAGGAGCGTGCATGTCATATAGTAATAGTTACACAGCAGCCGACTGAAGTATGACCACAGCCAATCTGGTATGTACCTTCTCTACTTGCCCGTATGCGAGTGAACCTCCTATTCCAGCCAAATGGGCGATAGCATATTATTTATACAGAGCCTGTACAGCCCATGTCGATTATTCTGTATACTTCGCGTTGGTATTTGCTTGCGATTGTCCGTCTATGGTAGTGAGCCCGACTTTGGGAGGCTATTGGCAGCGAGTGAACCAGTCGAGGAAGATGGCCCTCGGTTCCGCGCGTGTCTCGTGTCTTCTCAAAATACCTCTTCGCTTTTGCTTTCCATCAACACGCTGTCTTTGTTGGCCTCATCTGGGGGGCTCTCCTCGTCCGTCCTCGCTTGCACGTCACTCTCACGCGTCACTGCAAACTTGCTTCGCATCCTGATCTGCCGTCCATATTTGTGGAAAACGAAAGGGATAAATGCTAACAAGGTAGCCACGCCAGCAACCAAGCTACCTCCCCCTCCCACACCCAGAGCAGTGAACATCTGGTGCGTGAAAAGCGGCGCGGCAGCACCACAGGCGGAGCGAGCAACTGTATTTACAGCAATGGCAGAGGCAGCATACATCAAGTACACGTCCACCAGGTAGTTCAGGTATGCGACAAAGATGAGCGCCAATGAAGTCGAGAGAATGCACCCGGCAATGGTGGGAACGATCCAATGGATGGAACTTGCGACGAGTCAGCCTTCTATAATAGTTATTCTTTCTGGAAGAAAAACTAAACACTCACTTGAATTCGGCCGTCCATGCAAACCAGAACATGGACCCGGCAAAACCAACGCCTCCAATCATGGCAAGGGGCAACCGATCTTCGGGAGTTGCGTCTTCCAATTTCATCTGTCCCCTTTTAATCTTCCGTTGACGGATATGAGTGTCAGTCAGAACGATACAACCACTGATCATCGCCCCAACCACGGTACCGAGCAAGGGCAACTCGCCCACGCCGGAATTCCATCCTCGCTTCTCTTGGAACACGATGGGATAAATGGTGAACAGCATGTAAAGCAGAGCATAGACGACAGACATATAGATAGCCACTAGAAAAGAAATTGGATCCAAAAGGATGATCCAGGGCCGGGTCAGCGCCACTCTGTATATGCCAAGTAGCGTCCTGTCGCTCGCCTCTACCTCAGCCTGGACATTCTCATACCCGGGGATCTGCGCCTTTCGAATCCGCTTAGCCTTTGTATGCAGAACGATGGGTGCGTACGTCTCCGGGATGGTCAGCATGATAATAGCAGTCCCTCCACCGAGCCAGAGTAGCACATAAAAACTCCACCGCCAGTCCTCTGTCAACTCCAGGAAGCCCGCCACGAGAGGTCCGAGGGCCGGCCCAACCCAGACCATGATCGAGAAGCCAGCCATCGCATTGGCACGCTGCAGCGGATTCCACACATCGGCAAGGACCCCCGGACTATTGCTCAGGGGCGCAGAGACAAAAGTTCCCGTTAAAAACCTACCCACGAGCAAGGCGCCGATATTGGGCGCGAAAGCGCACAGGAAGTTGAAGGCGAGATATAGCAAGAACGTGATGTAGAATATCCAACGACGGCCGTAAAATTCGCTTAGCGGACCAAAAAACAGGGGACCAGCGCAGTAGCCAAGCAGGAAAAGCGTAACTGTGAGGCCCGCTACCTCTGATGAAACGCCGAAATGCTCGCAGATAGACGGGAAACATCCACTCGGAGCACTGGAAGCGAACGTCGCATTCACCACCAGGAGAACGGCACTCATGGTGATGATGGCACGGCGCGCTACCGACCAGTTACGGGGGTTTTCGATGTCGCCCGGCGCGAAGTCGACATATCCATTTTCGTTGAGGTACGGTGCTGCGTCGTGTTTAATATCTTTAGTTCGATATGGCTTGTTGCCCGCGAAGGACAAGACGCGCGCAATGGTTGTCATCTCAACTCAATGGGAATGAGGAAACGACGTGTCCCAGTGGTCGACAGAGGCATTCAGAAGCTCAGTGAGCTTATGTTTCCCTTTTCCTTTTTTTAAATGCCGGTATGGTCCCGCGGGGCAGCACCGTCGATGACTCCATGCCCATGCTTTTGCCGAATAACCGATTACGCCCAGCCTCAAATATGCAGGTAGATTTATAATAATTTCCGTAGTGTCTCGGTGTCAGCACGTTCGACTTTTCTGGCCCTATAGTTAATTAATAATTAAGCCACACTAGTAATTCGGAGAACAGGATCTACTACCTGCATGATCGCAGCAGGCAAGGCGATCGTTTAGGTTTCGCCTTGTCAACCCCCGCTTTACTGACCGAAGGGAACGCTTGTAGACTTCTACTGATTACCACTGTTTCCTTTCAGATTGCTCCTGTGGACCAAATAGCACTTGAAGATTGTCGGATTCGGCCCATTTTATTTATACTAGGTTCCCACTGGTGCATATCCCCCAAAAAATGAAGGCCATGGTCCTTCTAACTAGAACTCTCACAAGAACTCTCACAAGAACTCTCACAAGAACTCTCACAAGAACTCTCACAAGAACTCTCACAAGAACTCTCACAAGAACTCTCACAAGAACTCTCCTAGTTAGGAATAATTGAACCTCTATTCTAGTAAATAACGAGGTTTTACCCAGAACTAGAAAGAGCACAGATACAGAAGACACTCCTAAGCATTATCGAGAGAGCTAAGGAGGCATGGCGTGCCACTGATGAGAGGGTGCTAGAAGATCTATGCAATACTATGTCTCACCAGTATAGGCAATCCTTGAGATCGACCGGTGGTACGGAGTTATACTAGATATTAGAGTTTTGATCAGCTTCATTTATCTCTAATCAAGAAGCGCTAAAACCACTAATGTTAGCGCTTTTTTGGGCTTCGAGTTCCCTTTTTTAGGGCACTGTAAATAATAGACTCCTTCATTCAATAACGCCATTTCGGATTTGACTCCCCCACAAAGGGAATGAAGACTATAAATCCCTGAGGGATACAAAACTAAAAGTTAGTCCAAAAGCCCCAGTCTCATTATTAGGGTAAGATCCACAGTTTTCGAGATTTACAACGCCTATATACTCACGTTGAAGTCCTTCCCTCTCTATTTGGCTGCCCATTGAGTAGAACCGCGCACATCCTGAACATGTCTGAGCACTGAGACGACCGAGTCGGGCCCTTCATTGGGCTTAGTGTTTATGGAAGTTGAGCAAGGGTTTAAAAGGGCGTAGCTCAAGGGGCCCTGACCACTCTATTGTTCCAATTCCTGCCTGCGCTGTTGATTAATTGCGTCAACTCATTTTCACGCATCACAGCCTGGCTAAGTTGGGGTATTCACAAGCATATAGCCAGCTACCTAAGTGACACCTTAAAAACTACGGCCTATTCGACTGCTACCCTTTCAAAGACACTTATGTCGATCTGCATCATGACCGGGGAGAAAATATTAATATAGTAGTGCCTGACAGCGATGGGAAGCTCCAAGGCAACGTGAGAACGAAGGGGACAACCAAGGTGCTCACTGCCGAGTAAAATATCTTAGTAGCGTTCTTCTTGGGATCAGGATGCCATGAATGTAGCTAATTACGCAATAATTGACATGTTTCTACTAATGGCAGGCTGGTACCTAGGTACTTCTATAGTTACTTCCGGTGGCCACTGCCAATAGCACGGTTATTAGGTATCCACGAAGAAAGTTACTGCTATTAGTAGGTACTACTATACCATAGCTGAGAGCACCTGTAGATATCTAGATTCAGCGCCCCATAGAAATCTGCGTAAGAAATCGAAGAATATCAGATCGAAGTACAGCTGTGGTGCACTGAAACTGGTGTTATATCCACCTTCGATAATAATAAGAATCGATAGCAACATGAGCTAAGCCTTGAACTACTCCCGCTAGCACTCAAGCTCAATAGTTTCGACCGTCTCTTGTCCATACCGCAAAGATCGAGCTTCTGTGATCCAAAATATTATCGGACATGGGACAGCCTGTCTAAGCGCAGTCTAAATTGCCGAACAGCGTGCTCTTCATGTAAGGACGTCGTAACAAAAAGTTAACGAGAGCTAATCGGTTATAGCCACCGGATGTTGAAAATAATCTATCACTGCCGCCTGCACTTTATCCAGATCGAAAGTGGAAGGAGACTGCGCTCTGTTATATCCCAAAACTTTTAGAACTCATGTCGTAGCACCTGGGCAGTAAACTAGAAGGCAGTCCCCATCACCGGAAAACTGCATATCTTCAAACTCTGGAATAGTTTAAACCATGTCCAGAGGAGAGTCGTGAATAACTGCTCGAATATAAGCTCTATTGTTGTCGGGAAGTCAACTGGTCGCATGATGTGTTCCTTCTCAAGTAGCGAGTCGACTGTTCCTTTAGCAAGGCGTTTCTGAGTTTCTTGCCAGACGATAGTATTGACACATCTCTCCTTTAGTGACGCAACTGCATTGCCCTGTAACATAGTCTTTCAGGCTAAAGAAAGACCACAATACGGTTGGTGAAAAGCCCGGATTCCAAGTTCATTAAGGTAATTTTGGGTGGTAATGCCAGTTGCATATCTGAACGACCAGTATCTTCGTTGATAAGGTCTTCTTCATGATGATCTGCTTCTGAAGCTATGTTCATGATGGTATTCGAAATGCTTGGCGTTAGCACAAAATAGGCTTTGAGAGTGTAAAGGGTGCAGCTGGGTCGCCCACAACACTATCCGCGCTCAGCGGATAATGTGAAACGGAGCAGGGGAAGAATCGTATTTTATTGGCTGACTAGTTGGTTGCTACCTATCTGCCCATCCTATTCTATGCTATGAGGGCAGAAATCAGAGTTTTCTGGTGGTTGTGTTGCCGCATGAATTAGATAATCCGACCCGAGGTCATGTGACATACGAATACGGTAATCCTACTCGACAGATAAGACCCAGATCTTGCTTAAGTACGCATTGAGGGATTCTGTAAGGCGCCACCGCTATGTCAGCTTCTTCCCACCAACATACAGAGAGAAAGGCAAGAAAGTCAGTTCAGATCCTGTTGAAGTGAAGTTGTGAAACATCAGTATGACCTCACCATCCATGGATTCACTCGCTAGTGACGGAGTAGTAGTTCCTTATCTCGGCTAATGCCAATGACTAAGCGACTCTAGGCCCACATCAACCAATAATCGGTTGCTGTTTGAATGATGCCTGACAATGCGATGCAACCGTTCCTATCTGTATATTATCTATATCGCGCAAAACGGCTAACAAATAGCTAACTAATTATCGGGGCTATAAAATTAAGCCATTCCCCAGGCTAGAACGATGGCGATGGCTCGTTCCTGTCTGTGTTCTAGTACCTGAGAGCTTCTATCATGGCTCTTTCCGTCTGTCCCACTGGCAGTGACGACCAGTTCGGCCCTCGAGTTAATATTCAGTGCCGTTCATTCGATTTTACTCTGCTATTCGAAGATGTCTTCCTCGCTGTACTTCCGGCCGCTCTTCTTCTGCTCTTGGTGCCTGCTCGTTTTCGCGTGTTGTTCCGCGCTCCTGTCAAGCTGACATCGAATTTATTAGCTGTCGCGAAGCTGGTCAGTCGGTTTAGATCCATACAAAGAAGCATTACCGAATTTCTAGCTGGAAATGTAGTTCCTAACGCCCTTTTGACAGATTGTTCTGGGAGTTCTGTTCGTCCTACATCTTCTCTACGTAGTATTCCAACTGCAGACTCCCTCTTTGCACACTCGCGTGTCCATCACGGCAGGTGTTCTGAACATCACTGCTATCGCTGCTGCGGCTGTCCTGTCCTGGATTGAAGACCAGCGGTCCGTCCAACCGTCCGACTTGCTGATCATCTACTTCTCTGCTACTTGCATATTGACTATTCCTCGCATCCGAACATTGTGGCTCATCGCATCGTCGACTCCAGCCGTCAAGACCCTAGTGATATTGATTTTCATTGGAGATGTTCTGGCTCTTGTTCTCGAGTCGATTCATAAGACTCGACTACTGGATCTGTCCTATCAAAAATCTACCAGGGAAGTCGTCTCGGGCTTCTGGGTGAGAAGCTTCTTCATCTGGGTTCTTCCCTTATTACGCACAGGGTTTTCAGCCATACTGAATTTGCGTGACATCCCAGAGGTAGATTATGAGTTACAAGGTCTTTCGGCAGAGAAGCAGCTCCGCATTGCTTGGGAAGAGGGCGAGTTACCCTGAGCCCCACAGACATCCGTCGCAGCTGACTCTAAGGGCAGAAAATCCAACCCGCAAGCATCGTATGCTCTGGGCCACTGGCCGTGCTTATCTGGGGATGTTTCTCAGTGGAGTTGTCCCACGGCTTTGTCTGTCTGCTTTCAGTTTTTGCCAGCCCTTCTTGCTTACGGCCACTTTGGATTTTATCGGGAAACCGTCCACGCCTGAGACGAAGTATTACGGCCATGCTTTGGTGGGAGCTTACTTGCTTGCGTACGTGGGAATTGCCGTATGTTTAGCTGCTATTACGCTGTGAGTGCCAACAAGGTCTCTGATTTTCCATGTATCTTTTCAGGTCTCCAGAGCAGTTTACCGCCGCCAAGACTATCGTTTAGGGACGGTGATTCGAGCCGGTCTTATATCAATGATCTATCGACAGACGACGCACTTAAAAGCCACAGATTTCAAGGACAAGGCTGCTATCACCTTGGTGGGGACGGACGTCGAGCGCATTGTGTTGAGTACGAAGTCTATTCACGAGGTCTGGGCGAGTCCTATCGACGTGGTCGTTGGTTTGTATTTATTAGAAAGACAGCTGGGATTAGTATGCTTGGTTCCAGCCGTTATTTCCATCTGTAAGTTCCATATTCTCCGATCATGCTCCCCTGGAATTCAAATTTGCCTTCCACGTGGGCTAAATTGAAGGCAGCGTTGGTGCTTGCCTCCATTCCTGTTTCCACGTTGTCCAACCGTGGGCAGAGGAGGTGGGTCGAACGAGTTGAGAAGAGATTAAGTGTCACGTCAAGTATGCTGCATGATATGAAAGCAGTGAAAATGCTAGGCTTGACGGATAAGCTGTTCAAATACATCACCGAACTCCGTCGTGTTGAAATACAGACATCTGAGCGGTTTCGCAAACTGTTGATCTGGCAAATCGTTTTATGTATGATGAACCTGCCTGCCTTGCTCCATGCGAGAAAGTGATACCATTCCCAGTGTCTGACAGTCATTCTAGCCAACGCACCGATTGATATGGCGCCGTTTGCGACATTTGCCGTCTTCGCTATCGTCGCAGTCGTCAAAGGAAACAATACATTGTTGGCTACGCGCGCGTTTACTGCCCTGAGTTTGATCACCTTGATGACCACCCCTCTTCTCATATTTATCCAAGCTCTTCCGACCATATTTCAGTCCGTCGGCTGTTTCGATCGAATCGGGGAATATTGCTCCAAAGCTCCTTCGGACACGGCTTCGGAGGAGAATGATGGCCTGGTCTCGACATCGAGTTCTATCGAGCTCCCTGCGTATGGTACGCTGAGCTCTACATCGGCTCTGGCGAAATTTGATAATGCCAGCTTCTCCTGGTCTCCGGACTCCGACGTCGTGCTACATAGCCTGAATTTCTCTATTCAAAAGGGAAATGTCACCATGGTCATCGGTCCCGTTGGTTGCGGGAAATCCGCCCTTCTTGAAAGCATGCTCGGAGAGACAGTTCTCAGGGCCGGTTCCATGTCTCCCTTGGCGCCCGGTGGTGTGGCTTACTGTCCCCAGAATCCCTGGATTGTCAACGACACTATTCGATTCAACATTACTGGTCCGATGAAATTAGACAAGAAGTGGTATGACTTTACCATCTGGGCGTGTGCGTTGGAAGATGACCTTTTGACGATTCCCGGGGGCGACATGTCGAAGACGGGGAGTTCGGGCATCACTCTCAGCGGAGGACAAAAGCAAAGGATTGTAAGTTGAAGATAGCTAAATTTGACCATGGCTAGCGAATAGAGTCGTGGATCTAACCTTCGCTCCCAGAACCTTGCACGAGCGATCTACTCGCGTTGTGACACTATCATCCTCGACGATGTGTTTAGCGGGTTAGATGCAAAGTCAATCACGACCATCTCGTCAAGATTGCTAGGAGACAATGGCTACTTCCGAAAGACAGAAAAGTCTGTGATCCTTGCGACTCATACTTGTATGTACAGAATATGATCTCTACTTCGGACTGGATGATTGTTTATATTGACTATCCTCCTAGATCGTTTACTGCCATTCTCCAGTCAGATTATGGTATTGGAGGACGGGGCAGTCACCAGGATTACCACTTACGATCAACTTGACATTGAATTCTCTGAAATTGGTCATACACCCAATTTGGAAGTAGAAGGTGATGTAGATGGGTGTTCTGAGTCCGTCAACAATCAAATTGGCAGTCCTGACATCAAGAAACCCGCATTGTTCTCTGCTGGGATTGCACCTGAAGAAGAGGACATTCCAGAATCAGATGTGTTCCGCAGAAATGGAACTTGGTCTGTTTATGTCTACTATTTTCGCTCTGCAGGATATATTGTCTCCTTTGGGTTTTGTTTCACCGTCGCTGTGGTGCAATTTCTCAGCAATTTTGCCCGTACGGAAACCACCCCTTGCCTGCCCAGCTCTTTGCCCCGTCGCATGGAACGACTTATCGCTAACTAGTCTCTAGCACTCTGGCTTCAGTGGTGGTCTGAAGCCAACGAGAAGAAACCAAACAAGCAAGTCGGAATGTACATAGGGGTATACGCGGCTATGTCGGTTATGTCGCTCGTGTTCATGGTGGTGGCTTGCTGGTGAGTCTGGGCAACCACAAATTTTCAGACCTGTCGAGGACTAATAGAAGAGTGCAGGCTGCTTGTAATTAATATAATCAACAACACGGCGCTTAACTTGCACACAGATCTGTTGCAAAGCACGCTTGGGTAATGCATAGATCTTGCCTCCGGACCGGAGTAGGGCTGACGGACATGTCAACAGAGCACCTTTCAGCTTCTTCCAAAAAACCGATGCTGGGCAGACTACTAATAGGTACTTATTCTATATTATACCCACTGCCTTGAAGAGAAGGCCTGCTGAACTCCCGCCAGATTCAGTCAAGACATGGAACTCATTGACATGGCTCTCCCCACTATGGCCATCAACACTGCAGACCGTAAGTAGTTCACACTTCTCATGCTATTAATTCGTGCACTATATAGGCAAGAAACTAATGGAATTGTTTCAATCGCCCCAGGTTTGTGCGCCTGTGTGGTCCAGCTTGTCATTATCTGCGTCATGGGACAGTATCTTGCCGTGACAGTCCCCTTCCTAGGAGTGACCGTTTTCTTTGTGCAGGTCTACTATCTGCGCACATCGCGCCAGGTTCGAATCCTAGAAATTGAGGCCAAGTCACCGCTCTTGACCCATTTCACGGAGACGATGCAAGGCATGCCAATAATTAGGGCGTTGGGCTGGGAACCTTCTTTCCGGGAAACGCTGCACGGGCATCTCAATCGGTCCCAAAAGCCATTCTACATGTTCCTCTGCATCCAGCAGTGGCTCCAGTTGGTGCTGGATTGTATTGTTGCCGCCCTTGCCGTTATCCTGGTGGCAATTGTAACTTCTATGAAGTCGCATTTCAGCCCTGGAGCAATTGGTGTAGCGTTGAATCTTGTTCTCTCTTTCAATGGAGCGTTGTCGAACTTGATTACGTCCTGGACTTCGTTGGAGACTTCCATTGGTGCCGTATCTCGCGTGCGGGACTTTGTAGAGAAGACCCCGTCCGAGCAGCGAGCACTCGGACCCGGTTCAGCACCTGGCGACTGGCCCTGGAAGGGTGCTGTTGAGTTTCATAGTGTCACTGCCAGCTATAGGTACGACTTCTGTCTTTCTTTTTCTTGCTGCCCTTTGGATTACTGATGCGACTGTTAGCCCCAATGCACCGCCGGTCCTCAAAGATCTTTCCCTCTCCTTCAAACCCGGCGAAAAGGTCGCTGTTTGCGGCCCCTCTGGCAGCGGCAAAACGTCTCTTGTCCTGTCACTGCTGCAAATGGTTGATACCCAGGAAGGTACGATCACAATCGACGGAATCAACCTGGCAGCCGTCGACTGCGGTGATCTCCGTTCCCGCATCAACGTGATCCCTCAAGATCCGTTCTTCATGCCCGGAACCGTGCGATTCAATCTCGATCTACGCCACGTGGACTCATCCGGTGGAAGTAGCAGCCTCGCGAGTACACATGCGCCGCCCTTGCCAGACGTGGAGATGGAAACCGCTCTCCAAAAAGTCGGTCTCCTAGAAAAAGTCGTCGCGGACGGCGGCCTAGACAGTCCTCTATCAGCGTCGGATTGGTCCGTTGGAGAACGCCAGCTTCTAGCCCTAGCCAGGGCATTGGTGGTTCAATCACCGGTGTTAATATTAGATGAAGCGACGAGCAGGTATTTGGCAATCTCACTTCTTACTACTACACCCAGTATCTTGTTTGAGCAAAAATTGTCTGAGAGGTTGGCTGACTTTTTTTCCCTTCTTTTCTTAGTGTCGACTGGGAAGCGGAGTCCGTTATGCAAGATGTCATTGAGAAGGAGTTTCAGAACCAGACCATTATTGCCGTCGTGCATAGATTCCGGTTCATTGAGCGTTTTGATCGCGTCGTCTTCCTTAGACATGGAGAGGTGGTCGAAAATGATGACCCGCGGGCTCTCTTGAGTAGGGACTCGGCCTTCGGGAGATTCTATCGTGTCTTAGAGAAGGCTGATTGAGTGTCTGTGTTTGATGTTTAGAGCATATCTTATGGATTATGACGTTTTGCTAGATATGCGTTATATAGCAGTGGTTGAGGTTGAGGCCGTAGACCTTAACTTGGGGAGGACTCAGAGTCCTTGGTTAGGAATATCAGTACCAACAAAGTAGAGCTTGGTATGGTCACCGACCACTTCGACTCACTATCTACAACTGCATAGATCTATATACACATCATATTATACAGAGTGAGACATGGGAAGTAGCAGGGAGGTCCATCGCAAACGGCGATGGATGAGAGTGAGTAGAAACTGCACCGGAATATAATAATCAAGCCAAACTCTCTGTATTATTACCCTTGCCCCTTGGCCTAGCCAATGGCATTTATTTTCCTTTCCTTTTGCCTCCCCAAACCCTGGCATATAAACCAATTCAAGTCAGCAATAGCCCTCCCAGTCAGGAGGCTTTGGTTCGCTAGTACTCATTCCCCCCGGACTGCTCCCGGTTACATTACGTGCGGACCGCGGAGACAAAACCTGCCCGTAGTCTCCATATTCGAAGCCAGATACGGGATCGCTTTCCATCAATTCGTCCGCGATGGGCAGGTGCTGACCGAAGACGGCGTCCCACTGGTCCCAGTCGAAATTGAGGCCTGGGTCCACTAGGGAAGGAGGTGTGGGTGCGGCGACTAGACCACCTGCGTTCGGTGAAGACATCGCGGTTGAGAATCCGGTGTCCATGAAGGATGGTGCTGCAGAGGCGGGGGAATTGAATGCTGCTTGTTGTGTTAGGGGGATCGTGGCGTTGAAGGGGTTGACACCTTCTAGTGAGGAAACTGTCGATAGGGGTGCAAGCGTCACGTCTAAAGGGCGGGTTGTGGTGATGTTCGAAGTAGCGTGCATGTTAATGTTGTTTCCAGCCGTAGGAGAGTAGGTAAATTGTGGCGTGGGAAGACGGAGCGGTGGCGTGGCAGGTGCTGAGGTCGTCGTGACTGGGGGAAGAGAATAGGCATATCGTAAGGGACTTGGTCGCATGGGCGACGCCTGGTTGGGAAGCAAATGTGTGCGGGTCATGTTGAAGAAGGTTCTTGAGAAGTCCATAAGATTCCGATCGAAAGCAGATCGTTGAGACGGAACCCGGGATGATGCAGCCAGAGAAGGAGTGCCGCTGCCGCCGGTGTCATCTTGGAAGACCTTCAGCGGGTAGTAATAAGGCTGGTCAGCTGGGTTAAATTGATCGCGATAGTCTTCTGTGAGTGATGCAACTCCAGCTTGATACTGAGCTTGCTCCGTCCAAAGCTGCTGCGGATTCAACCCAGCCTTTTGCCAGGCCTTCTGTCGAAGTCGGCGGATCATGTCCCATGCCTCACGCCCTCCATCTTTGAGGGGACGAGCGGTAGTGATTCCATCTTCACCACCGACAACCCCTCCATCTGGTCCTGTAAGAGAGAATATCTTATCAATGAATGCGCGGGATCTTGGTGCCTCCGGGCTATACGGCCGTTCGTAAAGATCAATGAGCATTATCCTGGTACTTGTCAGGTTGATGCTGAGAGCAAGGGGATAAATGAGGGGAAGGACGGCAGATTGAACATACATCGTTGCATGCATCGGCTGGTGGTTCCTTTTCAAGAGTAAGTCAGCAGTCATCAGACGAGATGCAGTGGATTGGAAGGCTTACCCTGGCCAACTCCATTGAAATGGCTGGAAATCCGGATCGGTTGCAAGCAGAATGAATTTCTCCATGAATCCGTGGCAATGGCGGAGAGCGCTGCGCAAGGTTAGAGAATGTTATGAGCAGTTAAGTGCGTCAGCACCCTTGGACGCACCTCTGCCGTGCTGTCGGCCAGATTCGGCTCTTCGCGTTTTTCAGGAAGGGCTGGTAGGCGACGCAAAAGGCCTGTATGTGGAACCAACTGGTCAGTTGAACGCTGCCTGAAATGACGATGCTGGGGAGACGCAGTACCTTGTCGATGAACAACGAGAGAAGTATCCTAGCCCATTTGTGAAAGGCAACTAGGACAGGCGAGTGATATTGCTCATTGCATCTCCCGGGGCCCTCGCCTGGGAGCTCTGTTTCACCCGCCCTCGTATCGGGCGGGGAACTATATGAGAATGCTACAGGAGAGTCAGATGAGACGGAGGATGTATCCGAATTTCTCACTTCGGGTATCCGGTTGACTATAGACTTCAGCTTGAGTTGGAGATCCAGCAGAATTGATCGCAGTTCCTCCATATCTCTCCGAGTAACCGGTTTTGTCCCGAGCTGGATTTTCAGGATTCGGCGAACGGCCCCTAAATGAATTGTTAGTACTCCCAGATATCTATCGTGGGGCAAGCTGCACGTACTAGCCATGATGTATTTCCCTCGTGCAGACAGGTAGTAGACATTTACAAGGGACGGACCGCCGCATACAGTCGGACTGTCCGGATTATCCGGTGCTCGCATATTAGCCGCCACCAATCTTTCGTACTGATCAGCCTCCGCAGTGCCCAGTAGCGTGTCCTTGATCTCGCTCGTCTCATGCACATCCCAGTAGTTCTCGTCGCTGACAAGAGGTGGAAGACCGCTAGACATAGCAACCACACCGTCCATATGTACAATATGCCACCACAGCCGACGCCGATATTCGGCTTCAAATGGGCGAATGCCAAATTGTGCAGGGTCGCGATGGAGGCCCATCGTCTGGGCTACTCGCATAGCAAGGCTTATAAACAGACTGCTCGCAAGTGGCTCTTCCTCTTTGGAGAGGATGGTCTGAACTATTAGGTAGGCGGCAAGACCCTGCAGCGACGGGCTGCGCGGGAACGAGATCTTCGTCAGCCATCGAGTTGTCTCTTCGCTATAAACCTTAGACAGCGCAGCTCGAGACGTGATGTTGAATTCGGCTTGGATCGCCCGTATCGATATCGTAACCGAGCCACCGTACCAGATGGCGTAGAGTAAGGGGATGAACGTCGGCTCCGGGCATGGGGCTCCAGAATAACTACTCGAGTCGTACCAATCCCAAAAAGCGTTGTACATTTTGAGGATCGTGGGTGGATGAAGGACGGGGCTGATGGCATGCACCCCGGACATAAATCCTTTGTATAATACATGACTTTGTCGTCTGGTTGGAACGTGATGCAGGGTCTCCGGTTCCACTGCCTTTTCGTTCACAGAAGGTGAGTCTCCCGAGGGGAAAAAAACCGACTTGCGAAACGTTGACGACTCCACATCCGGCACAGCCGTCTGGCCATACTGTTGTGTTGTCCAGGAATGCCCCGGTGTCGCCTGATCAGCTATGGTCGCTTCGCTAGGGCTCTCATCAGGAACTGAGACATTATGCGAACGAGTCTGGTCTCGCAACAGCTGGTTGAGCTCGTTTATCTGAACCCACCCGTTAGCTTTTCCGAAAGTATGTTAAGTGACAGAAATAAGAGTTTTCCACCTCATACCTCGTGGGATATGTAAGCCCAGTACGTAGTCCCGACGTATCTAACGCATCTCGCGATGAGGATTCGATTCCATCACTTCTTCCACAATCGAGGAACTCACCTGGACCGTCCCCCATCTTCCAGGCTCAGATGGCCAAGGTTCAAACTTCCCACCGGATCAACAGGGTCCGTGGCATGTCCAGAGGGAATCGGAAACTCATCACCACTCGAATCGGCCGCCCGACGCGGACTGGGCGGGCACTCGCTCATCCGGTCTGTGTGCGCGGATTCGGACCTTGTATTCTGGGATACGTACTGCCTCTCAGCGGGATCCAGATGCCGGTTCGATTTGTTGAGTCTGTCTATCATCGACGACAGTTTCTCCAGCCGGGCCTGGATCGCCTCCGACCTCGGTCGTTGTGCGTGAGGCTCATCGTTACCGTTCGCATAGTCTAGTGACCGAGAAGAGCCTCTTCTTCTCTTAACAGCATGTCCGCCGCCTCCATCTTGACCACTTTGCGAACCGCGCCGCCTAATCGACGTATCGTAGATGCACTCGGTTCCGTTCTTGGAGCAGTTCCCGCATACCGGGTGAACCTGCGGGGAAGGAACAGACGTAGTTAGTTAACGGGTCCAGATCACGGAGCGAATACGGGACTAATTCTCTGGAAGAAAAACGCGAGACACAGAGATTTACCTTATCGCATTTCACCTTCCTCCTGCGACAGGTGTGGCAGCTATAGCTGGCGCGATTGCGTGTGATTTGGCGACCCGAAGCGAGGGGACCCCTCCCTTTCGACGACTTAGGAGCAGACGGAGAATTCGACGCAGGGGAAAAGGGACTGTTGAAATGAAACGAAGACGAGGGCTCCTGCTGCTGCTGCTGTTGTCGCTCTGCCTCTGTTTGCGGCTGCGCGAGCGCGAGCCCACAGTCGGACTGGGCTGGGTTGGGAATCATGACGCTCTTGGAACGCGGGGTTGACGGTATCGACCCATCGATTGAACGGGATGTTACTTTTCAGTCATTCGAGGGTCGCGCATTGTAGAAATAAGAGGTCCCTCACCGGCGGTCCTTCTTCCTAGGTTTTTTTTCTCCCGTTCGCCCTGGTTTCCTTTTGACTTTGTGCCTGAGGCGGACTGGAGTCTTTGGGAACGTTCTTCTGGCGATCGGCGGTTTTCCGGGGTAAAAGCGAAGGCAAATTCGCGTCGGTTTATCGGGACTTCACGCATCTGCGCATTCTGCGGTGGCAATGGCTAAGTTCTGCTCTGAACTCAGTTTAAGGAACGCACCTCCAATTCCGTCTAGCACTCAAGCTACTGCTCAGGGCTTCTTGCGGTATGCAGTTGAGTGTTGCCTTACGCTCGTTTGCTAGAACCAGTAGCTTGCATGTCACGCAATCGTTGCGCAGCGGAGAAGGCAGCTAATGAAAATAAACTATAAATCATATAATAATACAAAATACCAAAAAACTACTGAACTTAGTCTGTTTCATTTTTGATTCGGTAAGGGTACTGAAAACGCGCGTGCATTGCAGACAGGAACTGGCCAAGACAGAAAAAAAAAGAATACGCCCATCGCCCGTGCAATGCAACCCAAAACCCAGAGGGAATAAAAAAAAGGCCAGAAGCAAAATACATGCAGATTAATAATAATCATATTTACTCTGCTCATGCTTTACCCTTCTTCTTGTCTTTCTTTTTCTTTTCAGTCGCTCCTCCCAGTGCCTCTCCAGACATCCCCGGTATGTTCGGCATGCCTGGAAGGCCAGGCATGCCTTGCATATTCTGCATTTCAGCCATGGCTTCTTTGAACGGGTTATCGCTGACCCCACCGCCACTGTAAGCAGGTGAATGGATAGGCAGGATCTTCCCTATTTTCCAGCCTCGGGGAGCAGGAGGCGCGTCAGGTAGTTTCTCCGGCATTGGGAGACCTCGAATTCGTAAGCGATACGGAGACTGGTCGGTTGTCGGATGGGCCTTCAGGTATTCGGCGACGAGGATATAAAGATGGCGTTCTAATCGTAGTCAGAATAGTGCGAAAAGTAAGGCCGACAAAATGAGGGCATACGTACTGTTCTTGATCTTAGGATTCGCCTGTCTCCCACTGGCGTCCTTCAGCAGCACTCTGACTCGTCCCGGGTTCGCCCAATCCTTCGGATGTAACTTCTCTGGCTCGAAGCCAGCATTTAATCCCAGCATCTGTACCGCATCCAGAATGTCCCTGGCTAGTGGATTCTCCACAGCGAGTTCAGCGCTGACCTTGCGACCTTCTGCGTGCGACCGTGATCGGTCGAAATACACCGGGTAAAGGCACTGAAAGTGCTTCGGAATATCATGTTGTAGATCGGGAGGTGGTCGCATTGACGTTGAAGATGGAATGGCCCCTGGATTGAGGATGGACTGCTGGGAGACACTGGTCAAGGTCGGAACGACTTCCTCGGGGTCGGAATCGACCTCTTCAACGCGCGCATGAGACATGGTGAAGAGAGCTTCCAGGAGGGTCTAATGCAAGCACGGTAGGAGTAGCTGAACGAGATGAGGTGGGTCTCGCTTGTCAGTTGTGAGTATTGATCGTTCCCGAGGAAATTGAAGGGGAAATGGAGGCGTGGAGGAGTGCGGCCATGCGATCGGTGTCCGAGTGGTTGAGTCCTTCGAGGCGGCCGTGATGCTTTCTGTGCGATAAAGTTCGGGAGCTTGCAGTCGCCCCCCACCAACTGGCCAGACTTTTAGTCAAGGCCCAATTGTTTGCTGTTCCCCTCGAGCCAATCCGATCAATTAGAGATACTTTATTCACTCATTTGTATTTTGGTCACTTACGTCTGCAAGATCTGATCATATATTACAGGAGGGGTTTTAGTGGCAAGTCAGACTAGAGACTACGCTTTTAGCGGTGGGGCACAGTTCGTCAGGTCAACAGGGTCGTCAGGACCAGATGCAGCGAATTAGAGGTTCATGAGGCGTGACTCTGGTCAGCTAGGATCTAGGTATGGGAATGCAAAATGGCTAGAATGGACATGACACTAGACAGGATTAAAACGTCTAGCCGAAGGCAAAGGATCCAGTCTTGTTTCTCCCCTCAAAACACAGCCCAGGCCCCTCGCACATCCTTCTTCTGCGTTCATTCATGAAATTTTGTTCTGGGGAAAAGAAGACCAAAAGAAAGAGAAGACAAAAATGGGGCTACATGTTTGTCCCATTTAGACCTTCATCTCTTCGAGACCGTGCTTCCAGAGGGTAGCATAAGGAGTGACACCATCATCACGGAAGTCAATAAGAACGTGCCTGCCGAACGTTAGCGTTCTCGATACCATCATCATCTGCAAGGGATGTCCAGCACATACATAGAGTCACCATCCATGGACTGGCCCATGAGAACGTCGTAGTTGTCATAGTTGGCAAGGATCTTCTTGACGGCGGCCGGAGCACCCTTCTTGAACGCATCGATGGACTCTGCGGGGGCACCAGATTCCTGGAGCTTGGTGAGGACTTTCTTGACGTAGGCTAGAGGGAGAAGAAAGATATTAGTAACTATGGAAGCAGTGACAGGAGCAAGGGGGCCTGGAAGCAAAAGGCCACACTAACTCTTCAGGTGAGACTTGAAGGCGTCCTTGGAGGGCTTCATGCCCTCCTCAGTCTTGAGCCAGACCAGACGGAACTGGTCCTCAATGTCATGGACCATGACCTCTCCACCTTCTTCACCACCCTCCTCGGCCTCCTCAGCAGAGGGGTTGGCACCCTCTAGCTGGAAGTCTTCGCCGCCGGTCTTCTTGAGGTATTTGCGGCAATCGCATTCGATCAAGACACCACCATCGACATCCTGGATCTTGAAGGTATCGGAAAGGAGCTCATCTCCGGAGACGATATCCTGTGAAAGGGCATGCCAGTTAGCGTACGATCTTCGCATGTGCGGATCTGCCCCTCATTGATAAGTCCAGCGCAAGAACGAACCTTGTAAATGATCATTTTGGAAGGTTTCGCAGGAAGCAACTGTATGTCAGGTAGTAGACAAGAGAGTAGCCAAGGAACCTGTTTGATACTGGAAAATATTGCAGTAGAATACGTGGCACCAGGCGCGCAGTTAGAGGGTTAAATAGGTCGGAGAGGGGAGAATTGGAGGCGTTCCCTTTTCCTCCCACTCTTTTTTTTTTTTCCCTGAATTTTTCCTTTGGCAGACATTGGTGGGGTAGGATGGCGCTAGGCCGTTTTGGGCACATATCTAGTGGCGGGGATTCAAGGAGGCAACAATTCTACCTAGGTACAGAACATAGGCCGCAAAACAGGGACTCATTAGATAGAGAGCAAGATGACGAGAGCGGACAGACATCTTTAAACTCTTGCATGACAGGAGAAGCTTTTGCCAGCCGCCGTGGCCCCGAAAGACTGGAAACCAACAGAACCTCGAGGCGTATCACGTGGTATCCAACACCTCAGGCATTAAGGCATTTATAAAAGGGGTCACGATCACTAATTATCGCTACACCGGCGGTTCATCCCAGTCCTGGTTCGCAAAGCAGCAATTGTGGAAGAGACCGGCTCATTGCCATCTTACGACTGCTCTGTGGTGCCATTATTCGTTGGCAGGATGAACCTGCAGAGCTACTGCACTCGCCTTCGCATATTTCGTACTGTCCGTCGCGCTCCGTCCAATCCAATTTAGATTTGGCTGTGTCCACCGCCTCTTGCTGCATCGTTTATTTTTTATTTTTTCTTCCTTTCTGTTCGGCGCGACCTCCTTTGGCTATTTGTTTTACTGGATAGACTGCACGGAGCACATACTGAGGGAAGGAGGTATATCTATAGCCTCGTCCCTAAGGGGTGGTCTAGTCTCCTGTCCTTCCTTAATAATTTGTCATCTGGTTGGTGTGCCTGTTCCACTACATCGCCACTGGCAATCAGGTTGAGCTTCATTTAGTTTTTGCGTTCAACCACACCCGAACATTCTCCTTTGACTTAGCTTCCTGCCGATTCTCGAATATCTGGCAGAGCATTCGCCGTCTCTGGTTTACCATCGACCTCGTTCGGTGCTTTTTTCCAGGAGGCACACTCAACTAGCTAATGTCGACCGGTTGATCGTCTCGGTCTCTTATTGCTCTTATATATCCCTTCTGTTTCCCCTTGCGCATTGGATAAGGAATCAATTCGCAATGGCCTCCAACACCTCTGTACCTTTCGATCTCCCTCCTCTCCCGACCTACACCTTAACTCCCCGACCTCCCCTCCTAGCTCCGATACCGGACAACATCCTGGCCCTTATCTTGCCTGTCGTGGCCTACTGGTCATTGTCTATGGTTTTCCATTATATCGACGTTAATGACATGTTCCCCCAGTATCGCCTGCATACCCCAGCGGAGCTGCTTAAGAGGAACCATGTTTCCCGTCGCGATGTGGTCAGGGACGTTATTTTGCAGCACATTATTCAGACTCTTGCGGGTCTCGTGCTAGCCTACTTCGACCCTGTGGAATATATCGGTAGAGAGGATTATGATGTTGCTGTCTGGGCTCGCCGTATCCGTCTCGCACAGAAACCTCTTCCCCACCTCCTGGCACTATTCGGAGTTGACGCATTGGGCTTGGCGAAAGATCTTTCGCAGAAGAATTTCGTGTCACTTGCCGGAGCGCTGGCCGGCGGCCACTACCCCTCCGCTGTTCAGAAAATTGTTCTCGAGAATGGCGCCGAGACTCTCGCACCTGCCTTCGCCAATTGGGAACTCGCAGTGGCTGGCTTCGTCTATTGGTTCTTTATTCCGGCCCTGCAGTTAACCTGGGGTGTTCTTGTAGTGGATAGTTGGCAGTATTTTCTGCATCGTGCGATGCATCAGAATCGTTGGCTCTATAGTGCGTTTCCCCCCTGTTCCCATCATCTGCGCACCTTCTGACAATCGTAGCCACTTTTCACTCCCGCCATCATCGGCTCTACGTCCCTTATGCCTTTGGCGCTCTTTATAACCACCCAGTTGAAGGGTTTCTACTCGACACGGCCGGTGCTGGAATTGCCTTTTTGACATCCGGAATGACGAATCGCCAGAGTATGTGGTTCTTCACCATGTCTACGATCAAAACCGTCGATGATCATTGCGGCTATGCTTTCCCCTGGGATCCTCTGCAGCGTATAACCTCCAACAATGCTGCGTATCATGATATCCACCACCAGAGCTGGGGAATCAAGACCAACTTCGCCCAACCCTTCTTCACCTTCTGGGATCGGCTTCTTGATACCGCGTGGAAAGGTGGTGATGTCAAACTGCGCTATGCGCGGGCCAGAGACGCGGCCCAGAACAAATTGGATGCAGACGCGAGTGCTGCGACCAACACCAATGGTGTCGTCTCCAACGGCAAGACCACTGCCGCGGAGTCTATAGGTTCAAATGGGACCACGAAGTCACTGAAAGAGATTCCCACTCCATCGAACAAGGTCGATGGTCTTAAGAGCTCCGCTGCGAACGGTGCGAATGGTGTGATGAATGGCGCATAAGCTTATCTCCTTACTTGTTGTGTGCAAAGTAAGTTGCAGCAATCGCTGCGTTTTGAGTTCTTTACTGGACGCACCCAGACCGTGGTCTGTTGAGCTGCCAGGCGTCTCTCACGGATCGCGGATGGATCAGATATCCCTTGCACATGGATCGCTTCTCTACGCTGTATTAATAAGAACCGGCGATATTTGGGGTGGGCTTGTATTGACGTATATGATCATTCTACTCCTTCTCTGTCTGCTAGACCTGTTTTTCTACTCATTTATCCATAAAACACTCTTTGTCAAAAATTTTGCAATGGGTATGGGATTGTAATTACTGACTTGCTATGAAGGTTCTTTTCTCGCACAAATTGACCATACTACATAATGTCTATTATTTGAATTCTACCAGCTCCAGGTCCATCGTGTTTTTTCTTTTTCTTTTTCTTTTTTTTTCTTTTAAATCCGCATAAACTCCAGCGGGTATATTTCCAAAGGCAGATCTCCCACATGCACATATGCATGTTACTATCTAAACCCGTCGAGTGTGTTAGGCAAGGGTGATATAGGAGATATCGATTTTTCCGAGGCATCGTCTTCTATATCGCTGCGCACATCGTCACCGAAGTCGCCATAGTCGCCTAAATCGGCGACATGCGTATTCAGATGTTCGTTGCTCGTCCCACCATCTTCTACGTATGGGAGGTACTGTGATGGTGTGCCTGTCTCGTTGTACGTGGAGGAGTCGCTGCCGTCTTCTACGTACGCGAAGGGCCGTGGTGATTTCCGCGGTTCTCTGCATATATCGACGGATTTCTTTTCTGCACATTGGATGGACGGCGACGGCTTGTTCGAGAAAAGAGGCTGGGGGAGAAGGGTCGCCGAACCCGAGCTGTTTCCGCTCGTGGCGTGGCTATGGTGGTTTTCCTCTTGCGTAGATTCTGGCGAGAGAGTCGCAGGAGGATGTGGTGGAGAGTCGACGCAAGTGTCGGACGTCACATTGCTGACGTGGTTCACTTCGTCCATTCGATCTTGAGGAGATTGCTGGGTGCCCTCCGTCACGTCACCGTCCTCCTCGTCCTCCCCGTCGCGGAGATGCTCGGTGGAATAATTCGGCTGCTTGATAACCTGCGGTTGGCCCCTTGAGGACACAGTCTCAGGAGGTTGTGGAGACAGTCCTGATCCTCTGTCCCGTGGTATCCAGCGTGGCTCGGTTTCCAGCCATCTTCGCATGAACCGGGCTTCGGCTTCGGAGGTCGTCTCAGACTCGTTGCTGCGGCGCGTTGGACGTCCACGCTGGCCCTCTGCGTGACCCTGTGGCTCATTAACTCCTAGAACTGTCAAAGTTGTAGGCGGTGCGCTCTCACCCTCACTGCGCCTATGGCGAGCACCCAGGCGACGATAGCCAACTCGCGCTTGCCGGCGACATCTCGCATAATGCCTCACCGCCACCTTCCTAACAGCCTTGAAGGCGAATGCCAGCTCGCTGCTAGAATGGAACAGCTCGAGCGAGTTCTGGTGCTGTGTAATGCACCCGTCCACGAAAGGCATCAACCGGGGCACTCGATGCATCTTCCTCGTTCTCGTCCGGCTCAACAACGTGATGCGTAAATCGCGCAGGATATTCGGACAGGACCCAACACGGCCCAATGCGCAGGCTTCGCATCTATTTCTCTGATAATCCCACGGACCCTCGGGGGGCATTTCCTCTGCGAGCAGCAAGCTGTCATCCATGATCCATGTCCCCCTCAAAGCGCGAAGGCTCTTGACAATCGCCCTCTGCTTGAGACTCATCTCCTCGTCGTATCCGGGATACTTCAACAGGACCTCAAGATGAAACCCGACCTCCGCCTGCACGAGCTCGAAGATATGCGCGATCACATGCGGATTCATCCCCCTGTGCACGTCACAGAGTGCGGCAGCAGGCACGATGAACTTCGGAACGAGCTGCATGAGAAAACGCCTCGAGAGATGCGACGGCAGTTCCAGGATCAGACCCTTGATCTTATGTCTCGTCTCGGGTTTGTTCTTTATACACAGGATCTCCGTTAACAGTTCCCAGTCGTGACGGTTCATCTCTTCTACAGCGACCGGATACATGTGTTTGATCATCTTACTGCATTGGGATATTCTGGATCCTTTCGGCGTGTCGATGGCGGGTGTCGAGGGTGTGGAGGGGATCTTGAGGTAGACTTGCTTCCTCCGGACGCGTATCCCGTTGACGCTGTCTGGTATTCCGGAGATGAGGGTCGAAGGAGGGCTCTCGTTGCCCTCGTCGGGGTGGTGGTCTGCCCTATTGCGCTCCATGGCAAATATTCAGATCGAAAGTGTAAATTGAATAGTTTATATCAGCACACACTCAGTGCCTGTTGTAGTAAGCAGTCAATCTATCGGCTTGTATTCCAGAGGTATTGAAGATATATACTTGTAGGCTGGTCAATTGGACATGATAAATCAACCGATGTGCAGAATCACAGCAATGGGACCAGATATTTATACCTACACATATCGCCCGTGGGCCGTTGTAAAGAGACATTTGAGATCAGAAACACTCCCTACTACTAGTCTTTAATACCATATAACTACTTTCTTTCACGGTTCATGGTACAGGTTATAAAGCCTTTGTTCCCTTCCTTGTTCTCTATTTTGTTCATCCCGTGAAAGAGCACGATAGGTACAACGTACACTAGTTCTTTGAAGGGTACCGACGAGAATGACAATAACAGCCGTGTCTTCCGATACCTTCCATTGCATAATGGCTACATGGACTCAGAGGCACAATAGCAGAGTAATGTAAATTCTGGGACTTGCTGTTCAGAGTCCCGGTTTGTATTATCTGTTCTGCGTGCTTTGTGCTTAGCCAGGATCCGGTTAGGTGTTAGTCGAAGCAGAGCCGCATACTATCAGGTATCTACTACTACAGTGGAGTCTACTACGAAGATGATTGATATGGAGGAAAAACCTCATGTGGAGTACCTAGGTGATACAGAGAGACCATCTATCTCAAAGAGCTGATGCGCGTCTTTGGAAGGCATATTGCGTCCCCCGTGCAAGTTGCTTTACAAGTGATATGACTCAGAAATCAAGGCATCCATGATAAACACAATTCAAAGAGTAGTACGTCCTGGTACCTATCCGTTTGACCCTGAAAAAGCAGGCCGCGGAAAATCGAAAACGCTCTTCACCAGATGCAGCCCTACTGCAATAAAGAGAATGCCAACAGACGCCCGTTGAACGCAGCTGGAACAGACTTATCCTCGAGCCCAGAAACAGTGACCTGAAACTACAATTTCCTCTGCATTACCTAGAAATCACAGGTACGAGTTATTCATAACAATTCCGAAGGAGATTTCGTGATCACTCAACCGAGACCATGCTCGAGTTATCTAGCGGGCCTGCATCAGGAAGTACGATGTCTGAATCGCCGTGCAGATGATCTCCTATGTCAGAGGAAGTACTGCCGGAGTCAGCCTGCGAATCAGTAGACGTACGACTGTCGTAGTCAGATATGTACTCGTCAAAATCGTAATCCGCCAACGTAGGGTCCGGGCATGCCCGGAGGACGCTTTTCCCGCTCTCGATGTCATTCCACAAGTGCTCATCATCCGGACCCATGATTCGGAAAGGGAGCTGCGAGGTGTATTCGAACGAACCATCAGAGCTACTGTCGGTAGACGCCAAGTCATCGTGGGGTCCATTGCGACGGCAGAACAAGATCTGAGTCCATTCGAAACGGTCCCGATGCGAGAAGTCACCGTAGGCAAGAACCTGCAGCTTAGGGAATCCGTCAGGTCCAAAAGCCCACGTAACGAACTCGAAAAGTTCCTGCATATGCATGTGACGTCGAGAAGCCGCCGCATGGTTTTCGGCATGGTGTGGGTGTTGGGGGGGCCTTATCCTGTTTCTCCGGTCCCTCGTCGCTTCTGGGACGTCTTCCTCCGGGTAGCCGGCCGCTATAAGTTCTCCGACGAGATCGCGGCGGATGTACTCTCGGCCAGTGATACGGAGGTGAAGTAGTCTGATTGGCTGGGAGCGAGCAGTGGCCCATAGTTGTTGCTTCTAGAAAGCGCCAAACAGTGTCAGTTCCAGAAAATCTCCATATCAAAAAACAAACCCTCTGTACTTACCAGGACGATAGGATCGATACAAAGGCTGAGTGCATCAAGTCGTACGACGTCTAGGAAATTATGTAGCATGTAACTCCACGGCACATCATTATCCCTGATGGAGTCATCGCGCCACTCAGACCGGTAGTGGTAAGTTAAAGCTTTTAGTGACGGTACGTGCCATGCCATCGCATCGGGTATTAGATCCGGCTCAGCGACAGTTTCCCTGATGCAGATGCTGAGATGTTCTAGTCCAGTGAACGAGTGTAGAAATTCCGGAAACACCTCCGCTCCATGAAAATCGAAGATTTCGTCTTCAATGTCGTAGATCGTGTAGTTGTGTTCGGATGTGAACTCAAATATTCGCAGCCGGAGCTGTATTTCTGCCTTGAGCACGCCAGCGAAGAATCGCTCTGCATAGTGGCAATCACGGAGCTTCAGCGTTACCAGTTTCTCTAGCTGAAAGTTGGGAGACAGTGCAATGAACGTCCTCTTTAGAGAAATGTTATACAAACTCAGATTACGCAGAGCATTAAACCGAATGACTGGGCCGTCCGCTGGATTGGGCGCCACTGGTGAGAAGAGGCCAATTCTACTCAGTAGTGTAGCTTCGTGATCAGGAGACAGGTCGTAGTGATCATTGAATTCCAAATCGAGAGACTCTAGATGCTCGGCGTTGGCTGTAAGAACCCGACGTAGAATCTTATAGTCGCTGTACGAAGACACTCCACTCCAGGATAGGTGTCGCAGTTGTTGGAACTGGGACACTCCTCCAAGGGAATTAGGGTTCCAGCAACAACCATCGACGACCAGCGTGAGAGACGTGATGCTATTTTGGTACCGAGGGAAGTACCCGGTCTTGCTGAGGAAGCCATCGGGAACACAGCAGCCGAACGTCCAGCTGGAGAATCTTAGCATGGTCAAGTTGGCTTTAGCAGGAGGCGACTTACCTAAAGCTTTTCAGCATATTGTTGGAAAGGTTAAGCGAGACTAGGTCCAGCATTCTCGACAGCCTTTTCATCAGGGCTTCATGGCGAGAATCGTCGTCAGTGTCTGAATCCTCTCTTTCTGCAGGACGCGCCTCTCCGGCAGTAGTACCAATGGAGCCAGTGTCGTCGGTGCTGTAATCTGGACTGGAGATCTCATATTCGTCAGAGTGATGGCTGAAATCCAGGCTGGGAGGCCGACGGTAACTTGGCATGTAGCATCTATTAAGCAGATACCTCTGGATGGGGGCCCCCAATTCCAAATGTCTCACGTAGTCCAACGGGAAGAAGGAACACGGTTCGCCGCTGTCTGTGAAGTAAATCTTCTCAAATGGGTCGAGCGGGATCTCAAGAAAATACTCTGTCTCGGAGATCACAATAACGTGCTTGTACAACTCCGGGATTAGCGAGCAATAAAATGCCTTTGACACAACGGCCAAGTTCCTCAGGTCCCTGACTGAAAGCTAAACTCGCATGTTAACAGATTAGGTTAAGTTTTAGGCACTGGGCAGAGGTCGTGGGTACTGCTTCCCACTTACCAACTGGATGATCACGAAAAGAATATCGTAAGGAAGATCTTTTAGTAACATGATGAACTTAGACAGGGAAACAGCACTGGACATGGAATAGAGAAATGTAACGGAAAGGATGAGGCAAGGGTTGATGAATAGAGCTGCTGTTGACTTGCCTAGGTGGTGGGACAGCTGAGGGAGAAAGGAGGGGAGGAAAGGAAGGGAGACAGACAGAAAGAAATCAAGTCAGGAAAACAAACAAAAAAAAGTGAATTCTCCATGGAGCAGGACAGGAATCGACTGAGGCTTTGTAGCCAGGCAATTAATGGTGCGTTAATGGAGGCAGATCGCGGGGGTGAAGCGATATAAAGAGATGGGAAATACACCATTCAGAGGAACCGAATACCTTGAGGGTATGCATTGGTGGCAATTCTGCAGTCTCTGGGAGTGAACTAAATCCTCTGCTCATTTATCAACTAGCCTGCAGTTAACTGGTATGCGTCAGAGCATTATCTGTCTGTTCACAATGGCTTTGTCTCAACAGGCCATATGTGGGCATCCTTTCTTGCGGGAAGAAAGAGGCATCATGGGCATGAGAGACAGTAGGAAGGTCTCACCACAGTGCAGTTTCTCCCTGATCTCGTCCGTTGGCCTATTTCGTTCCTTCCATCTTCGCAGGACCAGCGCAACTTCTTACAGACTCAAAAACTGCCAACCCTCCGAGCGAACTCGTCAAGAAGCATCAAGCCCATCATAACATCAAGTTATCCTAACAGCAAGTTATCAGAAATGGCCATCGGGGGGGTCCGGTCCCTGCGTGGACCGACTGATGATGTTCCTCTCCCGTATACGGTGTCTCCGCTACGACTCCTGTGGAGTGACATGGGCCTTGTTTTCAGACATCTCTTGCTCTTTCCCGGGCTTGTGCTGCCTCTTCGCCCTTTCGGTTCGGCAAGGTTAGACGAACTCAGCCAGACATGGGAGAATTGGTTCGGTCTGGCCGTTCAGGGTCTTCTTTGCGTGCTCCAAATTGGGTTCCTGTTGTCTTTGCCTGTCCTTGTCGGGTGCATGGCGCCCGTACCGTGGGTCCTGGGTTACATCGCGGTGGTTCTAGCCACAAACAATGCTATTTGCAATGCGGCCTTGAATGGAAGAAAGAGGTTCTTGGTGTCGAAACATCCGCTGTCGCAGATCCCGGCCCATGAGCGGGAGCATTGGATCTTCATCAATGGTGTGGCCGTCGGGTAAGAGAGACATCGTAGCCCTGGCTCGCACAGAAAGCATTAGACAGCACATTCGCGTCTCCGTTAGCTAACTTGCACGTCCGCGATTTCGTCAGGCACCATTGGCTCCAGAGCAGCATCGACCGTCTGGCACAGACTTTTGGCCGTAGGGTAACTGGTATTCTGAACCCAACGTATGTCGCGGTCCTCGTGGCCCAGGTTCGACGATTAGGGTTCAACACTGACAATCCGATTCCGTTAACTGCAGGTATGGCCTCATATTCGACTTGATTCAATGCTTGATCCAGCGAGACTTTACCTATGCAACACACGATGTCCGAGACGCATACCGTTATGTCAAAGAGGCGCTCTTAAATCCACGATACGACAAAGTCGTCCTCATTCTCCATAGTCAAGGGGGTATCGAAGGTGGCCTGGTAATCGATTGGCTCCTGGATGCAATGCCGCGAGAAGTCGTGGGTTCCTTGGAGGTCTATACATTCGGCAATGCGGCCAACCACTTCAACAACCCGTTAAGCACGATCGCCATGGACACTGGAGATAGCGTATCAGGGCACGCGGAGCGGCGTCGAGGACCAGACAGCCACAACCCTGGCCCTTGCATTCATTACATTGAGCACTATGGCAATTCCAAGGACTTTGTGGGCGTGTTGGGAGTGTTGAACTACGTCCATGTCCCCAATCGGTACATGGGTCGGCTATTCGTGCGGCCTGGTTCCGGTCATCTTCTGAACCAGCACTACTTGGACAGCATGTTCCCGCGTGGGGCCGATGGCAAAGTGCTCGACACGAACGACTTCATGGACGCGGAAGCTGAAACCGACGGGTGTGGCACAGTGTGGGCGAGAGGAGGAGACGGAGCTGAAGGAGCTCATGAGTGCGTAGTCTCTAGTAGCAGGAGAAGACCTCACAATGGTGGCAGTCTCGAGCGAGGAAAAGTTCTCCAGGTCAAGGATTTCAGCCGTTTGTGGTTGTACCGGAATGGAGGGTCGCCTTCAGACGTGACGGAGACGGAGAACGGTTTCTCTGCTGCTTTGGTTGGATGAGCGCTTGTTATTATTATCCATGGATTATTACGCCTATGTACCTAAAGTAGACGGTATTAGTTTCAGCTGGCCTTCTGTCAAGCCGTTATGTCTCCATAATCGGTGGATCGTTCGCCATCCGAGTCCAATGGGAGTCTCGAATAGCCTCTTTATCAGCGAGATCGCGCCGAATTCATGATTCAAGCCCGCCGGTCGGCACTCGTTCCGTTCGTTGCATTGTCACTGCTCACTGCAGTCGTCCGAGTTCCTCTTGATCTTTCATCCGTCGTTCTTAAAACAGTGCCTGAACAACCAATCGCCAAGTGCAAATGACTGGCGAGAAGGACCTTGTTTTGAACGGAGCGACCTTCTTTTTTCTTTCTGCTATGAGCGGCTCCGTCCAGTTTCCGCAGAGAAAAGTTAGATTTATGATAAGCTTTTCGCCTGAGTAATGGAGACGCTCCAACTCCCAGGGTCCGTTCAGCATGCCATTGTCCCTGCGACAGCGTCTTCCACCGGGGTTATCTACACCAGTGGCTACGCGAATAGCTCAAGTGAAAGGTGGGGCGGAGAATTATGGAATATCGAGTGTGATCTGATGTGCGATCGCTGAAAGCTAATCCGATCTACTCGATTGCCAGGGCCTTATGGCAGGATCGAACGACGAGAGCGGCGGCCTTTGTGGCCAAGGGAGATGTGCATCTCGCCGCGTCTCTCCTGTCGCTTGTGCTTCTGCTTCTCCCCTTGTGCTTGCGCTATGTCGCTAAGGTCTTCAAGTTGAAGCACGTCGCTTTCGGCGATTCCAGTGCTCCCAGTGCTTCGCAATGGCAGTTCGTCCCGATCCCCTTTGCGTTCGCACATCTGGCGGTCTGTGTCGCTGCCTGTTCCCTGGGATGGATTTTGAATTACTGGAAACGATCGTTCCTATTGAGCTACATGGTGCTGCTAGGCATTGCTCGATTTGGGTTCGATATCAATGGCAGTCGAATGCGGATATATCACCACGTCAATTACTTAGCTGCGGTAGCGTTCATTCTCGCAGTCGTCCAGGATCTCGTGCCCTTGTCGATCATTGGCTCGACGTATCGTCCATCTTCCATTGAGATTGCCTTGCTAATCTGTTTGGCCGTCATTGTTGCAATTGCCTCAGGCACTCCGCGTCCTCGAAGGCCCGTCACGGAGGATGCAGAAGAGTACCAGGCCCTCACAGAGGAGAAGATCTCGCCCGAGGAAACATGCTCATTGTTTTCATATTACTGCTCCTACGAATGGATGACGTATGTGATCGTGCAAGGCTGCCGTAGGGATTTGACGATGGACGATTTGCCCCCTTTGCCTGCATACGATGAGCCCCTCGAATGGCTCTACAAGATCCAGAAGCAGCGTCGCAGGGGCGGGAAGACGTTTCGCGTCCTGTGTCGGCTTCTCAAGTCGTCAATCAAGCGAATGGTCTTCTGGGCCGCAGCCAACGCCACGGTAGACTTTCTGGCGCCGTACGCCATGCTGCGATTGCTCGCCTACCTTGAAGACTCGCGGGAAGCCGTCGTGCACCCTCTGGTCTGGATTGCTGCTCTCTTCTTTGGCCCTGTCACACGCTCTCTCTGCTACCAACAGTACATATTCACAGCTACTCGCCTTCTGGTTCGTGTCAATATCTCGCTGGTCCAGGACATATACTATACTGCTCTGCGCTCCCATATCTACGATAGCTCCGTAGACCAGTCTGCCGAGAATGGCGGTAAATCCAGCCAGGCTAACCTGACGAGTTTGATGTCGTACGACGTCAATGCTATCTATAACTCCCGAGACATCTTCTTTGTCATGACCGGCGTGCCTCTCAGCATTACTATCACCATGGTCTTTCTTTATCGCATCCTCGGCTGGCCGTCTCTGTTCGGAGTTTTCACCTTAGTTTGCTTGACTCCTCTTCCGGCTCTCGCGTCTCGTAAGGTCTCGCGTATTCAGCGCTCGATCATGCATGCCACGGACGCTCGTCTGTCAAAGACCTCGGAGTACCTGAGCTCCATCCGCGCTCTGAAGTACTTCGGCTGGGAGCAGGCAGCGGTCGATCAGATCAGCGAAACCCGTGCGATTGAACAGCGACGGTATTGGCGACGAAATGTCTATGCGGCTGGAGTCGTCATGGCGAGCGATCTGGTACCCTTTGTGAGCTTGCTGGTCATGTTCTCCGTTCTCGTCCTCTTCACCAACCGTCCTTTGACTGCTCCGCTCGCTTTTACATCCTTGTCTATTATGGAGACCCTGCGCTCCCAGTTTGTATGGCTTTCAAATGTAAGCCGTTCCGCGGCCCAAGGCTCAGAATCCATCCGACGGGTCGACCATTTCTTGGAGACTGCGCAGGAAGTCAAGAGACACCCTACAGGCCCGCTTGAATTCAAGCATGCTACTTTTAAACGCACTCCTATCGCCGCGTTTCGGTTGCGCGACCTTTCCGTCCGATTTCAGCCAAATGCCCTGAACGTCGTGACCGGTCCGACGGGAAGCGGGAAGACATCTCTCTTACTCTCCTTGCTGGGGGAAACGGTTCTGGAGAGTGGGACAGCAACATGTCCACGAGATGTGGCCTACGTACCTCAAACTGCATGGCTGCAGAATGACACTGTCCGACAGAACATCCTTTTCTACAGCCCGTACGACGAAAACCGATATGGGGCGGCTGTTGAGGCCAGCGGTCTGCTCCAGGATCTCGAGCAGCTGCCCGCCGGTGATCTGACTGTTGTAGGGGAGAAGGGAACCACACTCTCGGGCGGCCAGAAGCACCGCGTATCGCTAGCGAGAGCCTTGTATTCGCGATCTTCGACACTGCTACTAGACGATATCTTCTCGGCCCTTGACACGCATACAACTACTCTTGTTTACGAAAAGTGTTTCCGGAGTGGGTTGCTGGCTGATCGGACTGTAGTCCTCGTGACGCATTTTCCGGCCGCTTTGCAAGATGCAGCCATGGTTGTTACCTTGGATCATGGAGTGATTTCCTCTGTGGTAATGCCGTCACATACAATGCAGGTTTCTACTGGTACGGTGTTGTCAAGTGCTGAAGGTAAATCGGTGCGGATCAGCATTGAGGATGAAGAGGCTGGGGAAGAAGAATCAGATACGTCTCCAGCTGATTCTGGCCCTCTGCCTGTTACGAAGTCTCATGCAAAAGAGCCTGCTGTAGGCTTGACGCAAGAGACTATTGCTACAGGACGGATTCCGCGAACACTATGTAAGTCATCCGCTACTGTAAGTCTTCGCGTGGTCTGGGAAACTGACATGACACCCATTAGTTTTCCAGTATATGCTTCTATTCGGCGGGCTACCCTATGCTCTAATAGCAATTTCGATGACGCTCGCAGTGCAGTTCGCTTACTTTTCTATTACCTACTGGCTCTCAATTTGGACGGGCGCCAACTCCGGGGGCCAGTCACCATCACCACACACGATATTTTATCTGTCCGTCTACGCGGCGTCTATAGTCATTTACCTCACTTTGCAGATGTCTAACAACCTGATCTACCAATTCGGCGGCTGGTCAGCCGCGAAGAGGATGCATGCCAAACTGCTCCATGCGGTTATCTTTGCTCCAATTTCTTGGTTTGACCAGAACCCTGTCGGGCGTGTTATTAATCGGTTCGGCAATGATATGCGTTCGATGGACACAGTGCTAATCGACTGGCTTCGAATGGCGATTGACAATGCCTTGCGACTGCTACTTCGTATCGCGAGCGTCGCATCCATCATGCCGATCTTTGCTGCTCCGGCTGCTGTGGTCTGCATGATTGGGTTTGCGATCGGGGAGATGTATACGCGTGCCCAAATCTCGATCAAGCGGCTGAATTCAGTGAACTACTCTCCTGTGTTTTCCCACTTTACCGACACCGTAGCGGGCTTGACTGTTGTCCGAGCGCGAGAAGGGATGGACGAGGTCTTCCAGGGTATGCTTGCGGAGCACTTAGCCATCTATTCGCGGTCTGCGGAAGCACAGTATAACAGCAACCGCTGGGTGTCAGTACGAACTGACCTGTGCGCTGCCACGGTGACGGCGGCGGCCGCCTGTGTGGCATACTTTAAACGGACAGATTCTGCCGGATTGGTTGGATTCTCATTGACTAATGCTATTGGCATGAGCCAGACAATCTTGATGCTGGTGAGGACGATGAACGAGCTGGAAATCGAATTGAATTCCTTTGAGCGAATGCGCGAGTACGCGGAGATCGAACCGGAGGAAAAAGTGCTGGAGAGGAGCGTGAGTGAAGAGAGCATAAACGGGGCGGACAATCATCAACGCCGCCCCTTCAATCTCCCGGCAAGTTGGCCGACATCTGGTCTGGTGGAATTCAACCATGTTACAGCGCGGTATCAGATCGACAAGGGTCCCGATGTCCTACGGGACGTGTCGTTCACCGCACAGCCTGGCGAACGCCTCGCGCTCGTCGGCCGAACCGGCAGCGGCAAGAGTACGCTTGGTCTGAGCCTCCTCCGGTTTGTACCTATTGTCGCCGGCGAAGTCATCATCGACGGCGTCGATATCAGTCGGATCCCGCTGAAGCGTCTCCGCACCAGTGTAACGCTAATTCCGCAGGAGCCGGTCCTCTTCTCGGGCGACGTACATTCGAACCTGGACCCATTCGGAGAATGCAGTGATTCCGAGATCCAGTCTGCGTTATCCGCCTGTTCAACCATTCAGGTCCACACTAGCGTGCAGGGGGAGGGAGACGTGAACGGTAGTAGAAACGGGAATATCCCCAAAACCACTGCGCTCAGTCTTGCGACCCCCGTGGCGGCGAATGGCGAGAACTTCAGTCAGGGTCAGCGGCAAGTCCTCAGTCTTGCGCGGGCGCTCTGTCGTCGCTCCAAAGTCGTGCTCCTGGACGAAGCCACGGCATCCGTGGACCAAGAAACTGATGCACATATGCAGCGACTCTTGCGAGAGATGTTCCCGGACTCCACCATCATTGCTATAGCGCATCGACTGCGGACGATCATGGATTATGACCGGGTGCTAGTTATGGATGGAGGGACTCTTATTGAGTAGGTTTTACGTGCTGTCTTGAAGCAGTCCTCTCCCCCGCCTAGATTACACTTTGTACTTCTACTAGACATGGCGATTGCTGACCATGCAACCTTAGGAACGATTCTCCGCGGAAATTGCTAGAGCACCAGGGTGTATTCTGGGGCATGGTGAGGAATACCGGGGAGTACGACGAGTTAGTAAAGTTGGTAAAATAGCGTTTTGCATGCCCCCAATGTTTGTATCGGACATGGTACATAAACCTTAGATTCGGACATATGTGGCTATACATACGAATGGGATGTCGAAAATAAATTGGTGAAGGGTTGGCGCCTTCGAAGAGAGCTTGGGTTACCGTGTCTACTTCAGACCTTATGAACGATGGATGACTTTAAGAGGGAATGAAAAGAGAGTACCATGCTATGTCATTACTGAGCGTCCATAAGAAATAGAAAAGTCATATTGCTGTCCATGATGCATCCATCCAGCCAATCAATAGCAGCCACCCATGTCACCTACCTGCCTACCTAGGTACCTAGGTAGGTACCTACCTTGTCGGTTTCTGGCCGTACACGACGTATCTGGAAGCCCCAAGAAGTCAGCGACTCGACACGATATGAGTTAACAATCCGGGCTTTCCCATGCCGAGAAGCCACTTACAAAACGATATATCCATGAATCTCCGGATTGCGAATATCCTTGCGAACCCCGGCGAGATGCACCTGCACTTGCTCAGGGGACCAACCAAGGACGCGCGTGAAGAGACCCATGGTCCAGCCCTCGACGCCCTCGAGAGCCTGGATACGGTTCCAGGCACCGAGTTCCTTCTATAGGCACAGCAGCCGTCAGCACCACAACAATGTTGAACAGGAATACTCCGGAGACTAGGTAGGTAGGTAGGTAGATAGGTAGGAAGGTAGGTAGACTGACCAATCTAGGATCCTTGGCCCAGGGCCCATTCGGCAGTTTAAATGTACGCTCCGTGATATTCACGAACCCGGCATCCGCAGCCCACTTCTTCAATTTCGGCCCCGGAGACGCGTCCTGTCCCAGGATTTCGCCTGCGCGCATAAATTCTGCCGCGTTGATGTACATGTCGTGTGTTTCTTTTAGGGACCCGTCGTCCGAGCGGTAGTTGAAGTCGAAATCCAGGAATTCGAAATAGCCGTCTGGTCGGAGGTGTCTTGAGCTGGTTTAGTCTGTGATACTATACTTACAATACCTAGCAAGGTAGGCCGCGATGTGCCTGTGTTTGTGTATGTAGACTCGATCAACTCACTCGAATGTCTGTTTGAATAGCCGCGGCCAGTCATGGATTGCAGAAGCTAGGTATCGGGCGTGAATGAAGTCAAAGGGTGCTCTGTAGGTCCAGTCGCTTTCGATGTCGTCGACTTCGAACTGCACGTTGGGCGGGACCCTGATTCTGTCAGTTTGACTCTAGGAATCTTCAGGCGAACACACTCACATGGAAGGTTGGATTGGACTTAGGTCATTTCCAATGACCTGCAAAGAGAGATCCCTTCCGTCAGAACACGCGAATCATAACGAGGCATTTATTTTAACTCTACCTGAGCCGAAGGAAACTTATCCCCTATTTATCCACGCATGTCAATTAGCAGCAGCAGACACTAACGATGATGTCTGGACCGCCAACTCACCCACGTCAATTGCCCACAATCCAGTCCCACATCCCAAATCAAGAATCCGCTGTGGATGGTCACCTATTGGCGCTAAGAACAGCTTCCCGTCCAGTACCAACGTAAACTCATATGAGAGGACATCCATGCGATCTTGTTCCTTCTCGTCGTTCGGGAGGAGGTACCGTCCGTCGCGGAAACCGTGGTATCTGCGGCCATGTTCGTAACGATACTTGAGAACGCTCGACGTGAGAGAGGTCGTGTCGCTTCCGCTGTATCGCCATCCGCGTCAGGGGTCAGCTTTGGGATATTTTGCAACCGGTCATCGCAGGGCAGTTTGTCCCCTTACGCATCGCTAAACGTGGAGTCCAATTCAGAAACCTGGTAGAGAAGGGGGGGGTGGGGAAGCTGTCAGCAGATCGATCTATAAGGGGATCTCTTCAAGGTGGGATCATACAGCATCATCGACGACAATCGGGGCATTATCCACTGGAAGGTCGGCGTATAGATCAGCGCCTACATTCTTGGGTGTGATACCATGGTTTTCCCAGTGATGGAACGCCGGACCCAGATCCGGATCTGGGGTTGAAACTCACCCCCTTGTACTGACGTATCCGCCATTGTCTGGGCGGGGTCGGAAAGAACCGAGAAAACAGCGACCTATGCAACCTATGCACGGAAAAAAAAAAAGAGACAAAGAAAAAATGGACCAGCTAAAGATATTTGAATAGAAGGACAAGGAAAACGGTCTACAGGATTCGCGTAAGATCTGGCTGGAGAACCGAGCGCCGTCAGCGGTTCTATCTTATAAGCACGTCGCCGTGCACACTCACAATCCGCCCGCGGACAAGCCCTCGAGCACGGTGAATTGACTAAATGCCAACAACATCCCACACGGCTCGGGAGAAATTGTGCACGGAGGCGGCATCAGGATCAATCAGAGCTCAAGATTGGCGGTATCGCGTCGAGGCCTTGCAGTAGCTTTGGCTACTCCGGGGACCACGGAAGCCGGGCCGCGGGTCGAACAATGAGGCAGAGCCCACTAATTCCTCTGGCCAGCGGCAGTGGCAGCGATTCGGGATTCTTAGATTACTCTGTATACGGAGGTGTGGGTCAAAAGCAATTAGTTGCCATGCTAGTTATATTGAGACACACCGCAATAGTAATCATTTATACGTAATTTTTGAAGCTATTCCCCGCCCGTTATTTATGATGTTTTGACCCCCTCAGCCCTTGAGGCACTGCTCCCACACATATTCTGACAGGCTCAGTGGTCCAATACGCTATTGATTTACTTCTCTTTGAGAGACCAAGCCCTGGCTTTCCTTGTGATATAAACCAGTACTCTCTGTCTGATAACTTTTCTATCTTCTCAAGATCAATACTTTGCTTCCCAAGTCATAGCATTGGGCACCTGAGCCTCCGCGGCCAGTTAAAGAATACGCAGAACAGGAAACGCATTCTGTCGACGACGATTCCAAATGCATTTCGATCATGTTGCCGAGAAGCATCAGGAAAATAGTTTTGCCGTTTGGGTACAAGCTCTACTCTCTACATCGCCGGAGATCCTAGCTATGAAGCTAGCAGCGAAGCATCGCCCTGGGAGACCCAAAGCCGCTTGCGATGGAAGAATGGTGCCTTTAATATCTGCTACAGGGTTCGATACGACGATGGATTCGAAGCTATCGTTCGTTTCGCTGCACTTGGACGCGTCATACTACGCCGGGAAAAGGTCAAAAATGAAGTCGCCGTGATGGAGTACCTTCGTCGGTACACATCTATTCCTGTCCCTGAACCTCTCGGCTCAGGAGACTGCTTTGCAGGCCCTTATATCGTTATGCCCTTTGTCGACGGGGTGCAGTTATCTAAGATCCTCCAAGATCCGTCCAGTGAGAAAGAACGGCCTGTTCTAAATCCAAGAATTAGCGATCGTGCTCTAAAAATCGCGTTTCGCGAAATGGCAGGGCTCGTGCTAGAGCTTTCCAAGGTAGAATTCCCGCATATTGGCTCGTTGGAGCGGAATGGAGATGATTTCGCTGTCATGTCGCGGCCCTTCACATTCAACATGAATGAGTTGATGACTTCGGCGAATCTGCTTCCCGAGGAGTTTGCGTCTGGTCCTTTCAAGTCAGGAACGGAATATTTCACTTATCTTGCAGAGCAGCATCTGTCCCAGCTCCGAAATCAACAAAATGATGCTGTTGTCGATGCGGCTGATTGCAAAAAGAAATACACCGCGCGCTGCTTGTTCCGCAAGCTTGTACAGATTATCTCAAAGGAGCACTGTCACGGCCCATTCCGGCTTTATTGTGATGATTTCCGTCCTTCAAACATCCTCATCGACATTCAAAAGCACTGTGTCAGCGCCGCAATTGACTGGGAATTTGCTTACGTGGGTCCGGCTGAATTTACGTATGTTGCTCCCTGGTGGCTTTTATTGCAGAGTCCAGACGACTGGGAGTCTGATCTGAATCAATTCTTGATGCGTTACACACCTCGATTTCGCATATTTCTCCAGGCTCTACGAGAATGTGAGGATGAGCAAGTGGCAGCGCATACTCTCCTTGAGCCACAGCGTCTGTCGTCACGCATGGAACAGTCTCTTGAAAATGGATTGTTCTGGGTTTGTCTGGCGTCAAGGTATAGTTCTATGTTTGATGATATCTACTGGACATTCATTGATGAGATGTACTACGGACTGTTTACCTCTGTCGAGGCCCGCATGGAGTTGCTGACGGAAGAAGAGCTTCGCTCTTTGGATGAACTTGTTTACCTCAAAATGGATCAAGCAAAGCAAGAAAACCATGACACTTATTACACTGCAGATGAGATGATGGACCTTTAGCCTTAATTGGCTCGATTATTATTTCACAACTCCATAGCTGCCTGGCCCAACAATAAGTAGAATAAACGGAAAAAAATAAATAAAAGAAAAAAGAAAAAAATAAGAAAAGAAAAATCGCTAAACTTCAGTAGAGGATTCCGGGACGATTTCCTCACTAACCACAGGTTGAATTCGACGCGAGCTCGCAGGAGATGGAAACTCCGAAGTAATCTGAGTGTCATCATGATCGTCATCGTCGTCGTCGTCCAGGTCTGAGCCCACACTAGACAACCAGTCCTTGATCGCCCCAGTCGTCTCTCCCGGTAGCAAGATGGGGGCATCACCGTCAGATCCATCGTCCCAGGTGAATAGATCAGGGGCTTCTCCCGCTCCAGAGAGGTTGACAATTCGCGTCAGGACAAATTGCATGTCCAGCAAGGATCTGCTGGGAAGGGGGAGGCGGACTGGATCGGTAGTCTTAAGTGTGATTACATCACCACTTCGAACTCGGTGACCGTCAGATGAGTCTGAAGCGGAAAACACATAGCTCTGAACTCCGTCAATGTCAATGTGCTCGCCAAGGTGCCGCGAGGAGGGAGACCTGGTGTTGACGTAGACTTTGTCGGCACTCTGGGCGGTAGGTTGCCAGTGCCATTCGACACTCAGAGTTGTCTTGTCGGCATTATACTCAAGCGGCCGAAGTGCAAACTTGCCTGCTGTCCACAATCTGTAAATCCCGGGGTCGAGACACACCTGGTTGAAGACAGTGTCTATCTGACGTTCAGGATGGTCGTGATCCTGAAAAATCTCCTCATGCCAGCTTTGGATTCTATCGCTGGTCCAGAAGTATTTCAACATCTCCCAGAATGGGAGATATGTTTTGGTGAGATTTGGCTGTCGATTGGCAATCAAGAAATGAGGATAGATATGAGCTACATCGTAAGGCCGTGCTCTTCTGATCACGCAGGCTTTCCCGTCCCGCTCCGCTGCCAGATCCGTAAGCTTTTTCCTCCGTCCTGAAGACAGATTAGAGCTACTTGAATCCGAATCCTGGTCTCGTACTTTCGGTTCTTTCTGTTGCCAGATCAAAGGGAGTGCAGCACAAGCATGCATGCAAAACCCCAGGAAGTATGAGGACTTCTCTGCTTCTGTCACAAGCTTTTCCAGCATCGATATGTCAGAAAACAGGAGGACGGCCCAGAAGGATGTAGGCACTGGATTCTTTATTATTTCCTGTAGTTTATCCAGGATATGCATACGATGAGCTGAAGGCTCATTGTAGTTCTCATCAGCGGCGTCAGTTAGGGGGATGAGGGTCCCTGACCGGCCCCGTCGAGTGGGAGATGTAATGGGGGCATCGAGGTCCATCGTCCCAGCTGGAGCCTTAGACTCGTCACTCATGTCTGTCTCTGTAAAAGTCAGTGAAACGCCAACAACAGCGAGTCAAATTCTTACAGTTTCACAAACAGCAATACGACAGTCGAGAAGTCAGAGTAGTAGTATGCCCTTACTAAACACACGATATTGATGGGTGACAAGGGCAGGCAGACTGGCGCCAGCGATAGCTAGACGCCTCGAGATGGAAAGTACCAGGAAGCAGAAAACAAAGGGTGAAGAGAAAGGAAAAATAAGATCAGAAGCAGGTCTATGAGAGAGAATGGCCTGGTACGCGAAGTGTAAATGAGAGTAAGATGAGATAGAATGACTTGATGCGTGAAGAATACGTGAGAGTAAGATCAGAAGTCGTAACTGTCATAAATTGAATGAGAGAAGATGATCTGGGAAAGGAGAGGAAGGCGGGTCGAAGAGATATGATGAGAGTGAAGGTGAAAAAAAAAAGTTTGTGGGTGCTTCTCAGGCCAGGGCCAGGCCCTGAAGTGAATCCGGGCTGCCTGTCTGAAGCAAAAGAAGAAACCTTTGACCTCGTACAGTTTACATGGGAAACCAGGTACTTGAATTATTTTGAATGACATGCATGAAATGGTGAAGAAGCCTCAGGCAAAGAGGCGACAAGCTATGCCACGTCCAGGTTGATGTACAGTCTACAGCATAATAATAATACCAGGAGTTAAATCAAACCATTGATCGTCAGTTCGCCGTATGCTCTACTGTTGGAGAGTATAACGATGATTTCCTCAGCTGGTCCACTCCAGATGACGCGTTCCAGACTCCGTATGGACGTTGAATCCCGGTATCAGAAGTTTGCTCTCGTCTGATGCCGACACGCTCTGTTACAGCATCGATTGAATCTCGCGTGGGGAAGGCCATGAGGCAGACACTTATTCGTTTTGTTTTATCTTGCCTGGGAGAATGCCTCATGTATGTGCTTGGGTACGCTCGGTTCCTGACTGACGTAGCCATGACTCGAGATCGCCACAACAGCGATGATAAACAATGCAAGTCTCAAAGGCACAGGCGACCTAGCTGAGCGTCTTCCGTTAAGTATATATATTGTCCAGACATGCTCCTGAGCTACCTTCACTCGATTGGTGAGCTTTCTAATATGCCGTATTCTTGCATGTCAGAAGCAACGGACATTCCAGCAGATAGAGAATTCCCAGCGCAATTCTCGAACGCAATTGACTGAGCTATTTCGATTTAGTATAGGGGAGGAAGAAACGCAAGGAAGCTAGATCGTAGCTACTGTTGAAAATACACAGCGGCCAAGAGGAGGGAAGAAGGCCTCTGAGAATGACAGGGGAAGTTTAATACGTCCGAGAATATCAAAAATACTTGTTTTCGTTAGGCCTGACTCTGCGCGAACCTCCCAAACGGACTGATTTGACTTCGACGAAATTAGTTCAAGACCTTCAGATCCACCTCATCAGGGTCCCAGGCTAAAACCCTCGTTTTCATATCCTCCAGTTTCTTCTCGACTACCTTATCCATGTTTGCTCTCTCATCTTCGGTAAGGAGGTCTATCCGTTCTTTCCAACGGCCATCTTCAGTGCTCGTTCCGGGTCCAAAGAATCGGGCATCAATCTTTTTCCAGAACACAGCATCAAATGCAAAGCTTTTCCTTGCTGCATATGTGATCCAAAAATCACCACTCTCCCAGCTTTGTTGCATTGCCCTAGAAAGCCTTTGTTCATCTTTGACTTTGAGTCTGCCACAGTCTATGGCCTTGTCCTCCTGTTCGCGCAGCACCTTCAAGAACGTCCGAAGGCGTGATTCATATACTTTTGTCCACGCTTCAATCCCATCTGGCCAATACTCTGGTTGTTCAAGAAGCAACCACCATGGTGGGGCATGGGAGAACTCCACTGGTGCAGCATAAGCGAATTCCCAGTCCACAACCCCGACAATTTGGAGATGTTCGTCGATCAAGACATTAGAGGGTCGAAGATCATCACACCAGATTTTAAATGGTCCGAAATTTGTGGAAGAGGTCGTGAATTGGCCCTCCCTGGCTAGCTTGCGGAACAAACACCGGGCAATATACCTTCGTCGACAGTCATCTGCAGAGTCGATGGCATCGTTCCGTTGGCGTGTGAGATGCTGAAGGTGGAGATCTGCCAGTCCATTAAAGTAGGATGATGTTGACTGAAAAGTTTCATTCGCCCTTGGCAATTCCGAGCGTGGAAGGGTCCCAAGACGGACAAGTTCATTCACATTGTAGGATAGTGGTCTTTGAGTGACCTCCCAGGTGAAGTCGTCAATCTGGGCTAATGATCCTATCCTAGGCAGCTCCAGCATGGACAACTGAAGCAAAACATCTGCAAACTGTCGGTAGAGCAGTTCAAGCTTGCCATTAACAATGTTTGGATCAAGAATTGGGCGATCCCTAATTGAAAATCCAGGGGTGTTAAGGATGTCGCTCAAGTCCATTGCATGATCGATGTATTCCATGATGATAAATGGACCAAGGCCAAGAGGATTTTCCTCTTTGCTGCCCCAGTGCAGGACAAATGGTACAGGAATTGTTGTATGCTGGTGAATATATCTGAGCATAGCAACTTCACTGCGCACCTTCTCTTCAGGAAACATCGTAGCTCCAGGTTTGGGAAATCGAATGATTGCAGAACCGCCATCCTCAAACCTCATTCTGAAGGACACATTGAATGCCCCAGCTTTTGGATCACACAACTCAATGGGCACTCCTCTTCGATGTTTCAAGATAAAATGACCTATAGCCATCAAAGTCTCTTCCTTGAACAATTCATGTACCCAAGCATCTTGGATGGCCTCACTCCGTTCCCACGCGACATCATCAAAGCGCATGCGAGTCCGCATTTCTAAAACTGTAGGTTGGATGGGTAAGAAAGCAAATAAGTCAGAATCTTGATAACTGAAATGCCACAAGATGCCACTGTGGGAATGTAGTGTGTTTCTAGTGTGAGAATCGTGACACAGCCTCGCGCTAATGCATGCCGTCCATTTCCGGTCCTACGCCATTTGGGCGGCAAATGGCTGGACAGTAAGCTCGCTGCACAAATTGTTCCAGCTATTTCACTCTTACATCGCAATTGCAGTCCATGTCACCAGACTGTTAGTCGTCGTTAAATGGTGAGAAGCCAAGGCTGATAGAATTGTCCGGGGTCGAGCTAAAGCACTGCTGTAGCTGCAAAGAGTCACACCAACAGCAGAGCCAGGACCAGAGTGTTGACAAATCCGTGTTTTCTATCGGTTCATAGGGGAGAAACTATCGAACATCGTCTCTTGCGTCTAGTATGCTTTATGATGCATCGTTATCAGGGCGCGGCCGAGCAGAGCATTCAGGAGAATTTGGAATGAGCGTTCTTTCTATTGGGCAAGTTCTACCTTTGGCCGATGCTAAGTATCCAGAAGTCCAAAGCTCGCTAATACGAAGGCAGGAATGATGAAGCGAGCTGCATAACGAAGAATAAGGTTTTGAGTGGTGTCAGCATATCGACTCTTCATCAATGAGAATGTGGTGTGTTCCTCTTGTGACATCCGTGACTCGGCCTCGCGCTAATGCATGGAGCTGTACACAGGTTCGTGGCTACCGGTCATTCTTGGGCCGACCTCTCGGGCTAATAATTGAGGCTCCGGTCATACTGGAGGAATGCGGCTCTGAATACTTCGTCAGTGTAGGTAGTCCTTTGCTGGAAGGAATCACCGACAACATAAGGCCTTGAACTCGCATTCTGCTTCGTCGGACCACTCAGGCCCGTAAATAGCCCTAAGAGACAGGGTTCCCCGCTCGACACTCATTTTGACACATGCTGCATGCATAATCAAGGATAGAAAATAACTTCGGTTTGATTTATCCAACATTTGCCTAGGCTCTGGATATTAAACACGTCAGGAGGGTCCTAGCCGTCTATTTCCTATCTGAGATGCTCTCTGCCTAATGAGATGGTTCTTTTATGTTGAGGATGCGGCTCCGATGTTTTCATAGTGTGAGGATCCTGATGCAGCCTTGCGCTAATGCACAGGATTTCACATCCTAACATCCGTTCAAGGCTATGGTCCAATGATAAATGACAGCTTTGGCCCTGATCATGCAGGAGACAAGTTGCTCTGAAACTCTTTTGCCAGTCACAGGAATCGTCTACCATCCCAGAATATGATCCAACAGTCTTCCAAATTCCAGCATGATGAGGAAGCTGCAGGTGGCGTTGCTGCCAGCATAAACAAATGGGTTAGGGGTTAGAAGTATGAGGGCTTTATGCTGCTCATCCTCAAAGGCTGACGAGCACTGAATGAATACTTAAAGACCATCTATCACTTCCTTATCAAGAGCATCTCATTCTCTCTCCATCAACTGCTGCACCCACAATCAATAACTTCTTCCCAAGCTCATTTCCATCATGGCGGTCGCTGTAACTGCTCCCACCATTATCCCTGGCCTTCATGTTCCTCCTACTATTAAAGATCTTCTACAGTCCTCACGGGCGTATGTTAACCACCCTGGTGACTTGCGATTAGACTGGCTGTGCGCTAACCACACTGGAACAGTTACAATCTTCTACCGGACGACGGAGACCAGCCACAAGTGCAGAAGATTCACCTTCAGGAGCTTGCTGGTCTCTTTACTGGTTTCAACGTCCAGAAAATATTTGGACTCCATCTCATCCACGGGCACTTCCAAATCGAGGAGGACAAAATCATGCTGGGGACGTCCCTCAAATCTGTTCGGGGGTGCTGGACCCAGCCCACTAGTATCACAGATATCAACCCGGCAGAGATCCAGGGCCACATCTTCAAGCTGGCAGCCAGCGGCGAAATGCAAGCCTACGAGTATCGCCGAGGACCAACAGCTAGTCTGGATGATGTCGATCCCGTTTTCTTCCAGGAACTAATTGGATACCTTCAAGCCCATCACCTAGTTGATCTCCTCGGGCTTCAAGTCCTTAGTAATGATGTGCCGGCGATGATGAGTGAGTTTGTCGTGGCGGATAACGGCACCGTCATGTTGGATGAAAGAGACGTGAAAAATAGTGGGACACCTTTCCGCATCACTGGGTTTGTTCTTGGAGAGCCAGGCATGACTGAGTTCAAGGACGGAGAGACCCATGCACCAACTGTCAGAGGCACCCACCAAGTCTTTACCAATGAGAAGATCGAAACCGAGAACCAGCTTATGGCTATCCTTCGAAGTGAGGACATTGTCTTTTGAGCGTATCTTTTACCCGGGAGATAGTATCAAGATAGTTCAATATCGGGAGTGTTACTAATGGATGGCTTGCTCAACCAGTTTCCTTTCGCTCACTAGATTGACCAAGCATCAATGTGTACGCTCAGAGTTTATTGCCTATATATATAGAAATACCTCCATCCGCACATGAGAGTTAGTCTCCCCCCCTGCCTTGCAACTCATCATAAGCAGACTCAGAAAGAGGAGTCCACTCATCGGCAGTACAGAAAGCATCGAGATATGCGAGCGAACTATCCGGCTGGTCCATCCGCACACTTTGCACTACGCCTTTCGTGTCAAAATTAAATCCATAATGGTAGATAATTCCAGCCATCCTCGCAGAGCGGATCAAATGCAAATCGGCATCAGAGAAATTACGAGCCTCCTGTCGAAAAGTTTGCCAGAAGAGGCCCTCAAGTTCGCGGTAGCGATCGTAGTAGTGCCATCCTTCTGAATCCATCCGGCCCAAAAGATTCTCAAGCCCGTATAGCGCGAAGCCGAATGGCAGAATCCTTGATTCAGCCCAGTCGACGATCCCTGTGATATTTCCGGTTTTGGGATTGACGAGGAGATTCATCACGTTAAGGTCACCGTGGCTAAGAACCCAGGGGAGGGCTGCTGAGAAGAGAGACCGGAGCTCCTTGCGGACCCTTTCTAGGTTTGGCGCAAAGCGCGATGGTAGGTTTCGAGCAAGAAGGTCAAAGTTTGATTGAAACTCCGTAAGCAAGGTCGCAGTTGCATCGGAGCATGGCCGTAGGTCGTTGTTCCATGATTGTGCAAAGAACCTGTTCTAAAATGTTAGTTCTTACAAATGAAGCATAAACTTTTTTCAGCGTACCTCGCAAAGTCCTTGATAGTGTTACGCTGTCGGGACATGTCGTCTGGAGGAATACGCGCCATTATGTGAGCAGTCCCAGGAAGATGCTCCATCTCGTAGATATAGACTGGCTGTGAATCGCCCATGGTACCGAGATACTTGCAGCTAGCCACAAATTCGGGATGGATTGCTTTAGCAAGGGAAATGTTGCCCATATCAATGATAGAGTTCTCATCTCGGAACTGGAAGAGCTTGGACTTGTTGGGCCCTGCTGTCACGGTATAGCTGCACACTCCTTGCATCTGTAAAGCAGTGGACACACCACCAGCGTGAGAAATGGCAAATTCATCGCATTGCTGTCGTGTGACGGTAGTGTTTGAATTGAAGAATTCACCAATTGCGCCATCAGGGCTGTAAAGAACATAAGTCGTCATTGTGGTGAAGGATGGGGGAGGGAACTGAGATAATGTAAAGAGAAGTGAGAACTCAGTGGACTGCTACAGATAACCTAGTTACGACTCACCGCCATTTAATACTACAGAAAACCCCCCTGTTGCTATACCGCTGGAAGAGAGGTTTAAACGCTCCAGCCAGCTTTCTGTCCTATTTTGAACAATGGAAATTAAAGTGGTCGGCTTGTTTTTCCTGCAATCCAGCGCTGCTCGCACGATTCTCATGCCTCCAGAGGTGATATACGGGAAACCTCGGCAAAGGCAATGAAAGGTGGAATTACTAAACCACGTATGAAACTGATCGAAGCCATGTAGAGAATAATTGTAACGTTGGACAATTGCTGACAAGAGAGAAAGGTGTGAAAAGTTGACTCGTGATTAATAAAGATCTCATTTTCTATGTAGCTTCCACCAAAGGGAGCCGGCTGTTTATTAAGCGTTATCCAAAAGTCCTGGGGTAGCGGCAAATATCGAGAGAATCCCATAGAAGCTGGGCTTTGTTCTGAAAAGGACTCCACGGCCGAAAGAATTCCAGGGGGAAACTCACATTTTGACATAAGTGTGGAAAAGACGGCTAACTCTTCGGGATGTTGTGACTGTAGACACCCATAAAACAAGGAACACTGGCAGAGAACAGGGAACAGGTGAATAGGAGAATTTGAAGGGGATTTTGGGTGAATTAAAGTCTCTCTTATAGATGATGGAGGCCCGCGAGGTGAAATCCAGCTTCTACCAAGCATAGACAATCTTGGTCAGATCTGCAACCCAGGCCATTGCATCCAAGGACTCGAGACCTTGCCAATTTCACAGCCCACAATGCCGAGTTATAGTTCACAGCAAAATTTCCGCGACCCTTGCGGGTGACCCTTCCGATATGTGCTCGCACTAGTTATCACCTCATTATCAGCCCGTTCTCCAGTCCGCAGGTAGCGCTGTGATCAAAGTAGGGTTTCCGCGATCGTAGTCTAGAATTGGCTACATGATGCAGCATCGGCCGAGGTCAGGGGCGTGTGCGGTATTTTCGCTATTGGCCCACATCTCTGGGCTGGGCCTTCGAAGAATCATCGACTGGGTGTAGAGGAACCGGAGAGACTGATGACGACAAAAACTGGGCACCATGGTATTTGCGACAAAGCAACCGCGAGCCATTCTGCGACATTGGGGCTGTGCAATGTAACCTTAGATGGGGTGGATGGAGTGGGGCACACGGCATTGAAGGCATACTGGCTTGCAGATATGAAGGAGGGCAGCGGGCTCAGAGATGAGCAAGGCACACTATCAGAGGGAGACCTAGATGGCTTTGCACCATGATGGGCAGTCACACTTTGGGAACAAGTATGAGTATCAGCGTGAAATCACACAGATGCGGCTGTGAGTTGGATCATGTCAGTGATTCTGCTCCTGGGCAACTGCTCCATTCCAGGGGGGAGAATGAGCTGAGTGTCAGATCAAGGAGCATCTCCAGTAAAATGAAAGGGCTAGTGTGACAGTCTGAAAGTCAAGAAGCAGCAGTCAGCGGGGGTCAGAGTGCAGGAAAGGGGGGAGCAATGAGCGCAAGATAGAGGAGTTGAAGGGAGGGAGAGAAGGGGACAAGAGGGCCGGTTGGGTCTCTTATGTTGAGGTGATGAGGGAGAGGTGACAAGACAGTGTACTAGGGCGCTAGGCCGGGAACAGCAGAACTAACCGGATGTAGTAAATCGCAGGTCCCAGCTTTACGCATCAAAATTCGTTCTTGCAATTGGGCAGCTATGGACTGCTGCACTGCATTGACCCGCCAATTACCCAGGCAGAGTCTGACAGCTATATGAGATAGAGATGTTATTCGGCCATGGGCCAAGACATTGACTTCTTTCTTGCCTGAGACAGAGCAGGCAAACGATAACCGCATACCTATAGTGTCACTCTCATGTTTGCCCTAATAGATAGAGTTTTTGATGGCAGACAGCTTGTACCACCATCTTGCCGGTTTCCAACTGACAGAATGTGTGAACCCTGGAAGTACCCTGGAGCAGTGTCTACTAGTGTGCCTAAGACTTGATTTGGTGAATATGCCTGGCTAGTCAATGCAATCAGTGAGCAAACTGCCATCTTGCATTTTCCATATGTGTCCCAATCACTGTGACAGAGGGTAGTAGTGAATCAAAGATGATCAGCTTACTTCATCTGAGAGAGCAGTCTCTAAGGTTTATATATGTGAAGTTCTGGGGCGAGGACGGCAAATGCGACACTACCTTTGTTTGATGCCCCCTTTATTGGTGTTCCTCACTGAATACCAGCTCCTCTGGCAAGCAGGCATTTTACTACTTCTCGATGTCCATATTCGGATGCCCAGAATAATGGAGTCCTGCCAGAGTAATCCCTTGTCTCAATATCAGCTCCTCTAGCAAGCAGGAGCTTTACTACTTCTTGATTTCCAAATTTGGATGCCCGGAATAATGGAGTCCTCCCATAGTAATCCTTTGTCTTAACATCAGCTCCTCTGGAAAGCAGGAGCTCTACCACTTTTTGATTTCCAGATGCCGATGCCTGAGATAATGGAGTCCTGCCAGAGTAATCCCTTGTCTTAATATCAGCTCCTCTGGCAAGCAGGAGCTCTACTGCTTTTTCATTTCCAGATGCTGACGCCTGTGATAATGGAGTCATGCCATCGTGATCCCTTGTCTCAATATCAGCTCTTCTGGCAAGCATGAGCTCTTCTGTCACTGCTTCATCTCCGAGTTGCAATGCCCAGAATAGTGCCGTTCGGCCATATCTATCCATTTCAAACAACGTTGCCCCGCTCTCCATTAATAACCTTGTCATTGATACATCCCCCGCCTTTGCTGCGAAGAGAAGTGCCAAATCAGAATGGATACTTCTGGGGATACCTATTTGGGATTGAAGGGACAAAGCTGCTCTCAACGCATCTTCATTCCTGTGGGCCACTGCTGCCAATAATGGGTTGCGGTAGCGTTCCCTTTCCTCGATCATGACCTGCTCCCCTCGGGGGATTCTCGGGATCAATGCAGCCAGGTCTTTGTCCGCGAAAATATACAGTAGTGTAACATTCTGTGTATAACGGCGAATGTTATATCTTTCCAAAATATTATTTTGAAGAACCCACTCCTGGACACAAAATTCTTCAAGAAATTGATTTTGCTGAAAACCATGCTTCTCTGCAACATTGGCATGGTGGAGCACATATTGGACTGCATATTGTAGGAATGGGAAATTCTCGGTAATTCTTTTGCGCATGTCTTTTCCGATATCAGATGATGCTTCGGGCAGTGGCGATGGTACATGTCTATGCAAAACCGGGCTTACCGCAGTGATATAGGCCATGCAACATCTCTTCAAACAGTCATGGCTTAAGGCAGTAAGGTTGTCCTGAACATTTGACTGGAGTCTTTGCAAGCCACCATCCTTGAGGAGGAAGTCCCGCACTGACTCATGGATAAACTGCACTTTTGGCTCTTCGGATCTTGTCATTTCTGCAAGCCCTTTTGATGAGTCCAATATGAATATATTCATTGCTTCCATAGGGATATCTTCAGGACTGAACTCAGCCAGAAATTCTGGATCTGATTCTGTTCCAGAGATGACAGCAAAGTAGAGCTCTTTGCACGTCAGAGGACGCGCTGCGTAAAGTATCCACTGGAGACACAGAAACATTCGCTCCATATGCTGGTTGTCTCTGGTCAAAATATCCTGCAATAACTCATGCAGTCCGTCACGGATTTCGTTGAGTCGCCTCCGAACAGCATAGATCTTGCCTTGACTATATTCTCTATTCAGAATATCCACCACAAGAACAACCCAAAGAAAGACCCCTGACGCCCTTTGAATAATTTCACTTTTAATTTGTTCAGCTAGGTTACCTTTGCCAGCTCTTAGCTCTGTTTGCACATAATTCCTGATGTCTTCGCTATGACCTTCCTGAGACTCAAGGATTAAGGTGATGCCGTGAGGCACATCAATATTAGGATAATGTCGGCTCGAAAAGCAAATTCGGAATCGGTAACCAGCAGAGACGGCATTTTCCCCTAGTTGTTCAAAAAAACGGACCATGTCCTGAACCTCATCCTGATGGGATTCGTCAAGAGCATCGATAAAACAAGTGAGACCATGTTGGCCAAGGTTTTCGATGACTGCTCGGAAAACGGCTTTGAGTAGATTAACATTCGACTTCAGTGAGTCAACATTGACCGGTCCTGCTGGTAGAACCGAGGATAGAACGGGGTGAAGTTGAGGCAGTCGGTCGAAAATCTGGTAAAGCAATGATCTATACATGCCAACCATAGATTTCTCTAGCTCCTCGCCTCTGGCGTTGAAGAAATATGATATGACAATAACATCTGAGTTTCGATTTCTTGGACGTGTGGAGAGAAACTTCATGAGTGTTGATTTGCCCGCGCCTGGCTTCCCTTTGATCCACATAAATCCATGGTGGTCCATGACCCTGTTGAGATCAAGCCAGTCAATGTACTCACGCCGCCTCAGGAGCCATCTACATGTTCTGGAATGAGCTGCTTTGATTGTCAAGTGGCGTGAGTTGATCTGGTCGAATTTCAATGCTTGTAGAAGAGCGCCGAGCGTCTCATCTGGAGCTTCCCCTGCTGTACGGCCAGCATAAGGGAGTGTAAATGGGAGGCTTGGGTCGATTCGGTGCAGGCCGGTATGGTGCATCTCAGCGGAATTCCCTTGTATTCCCTGTCCAGCACGAGGGACAAATGACAGAATTTCCTTAGCACAGGCCGCCGCAGCAGCCGCCCCGAATGGTTGCCATTTCTTGTTTTTGTGCGAGTCCGCATAATCACAGATCCCACGGATGACAAGACAACGGAAATCAGCCATTAAGCCAGCTGCTTCCATTTCAAAACATAGCACTCCCCCGAGCTCCGCGCTCCATCTGTCTCTTGTTATACCATCTTTAACGACTTGATTCCCTGATGCAACTGTCCCAGGATGAATGAAAGGCGTATCGGTTGATCGGGGCGGGCGTGACACGATCTTGTCCGGACGACAATTGTCGCACGATGGTTCTCCATTGTGGTCATAGTCGGGATAGAAAAGAATGTCGGGGCCGGCGCTCTCGCGATCGAAATTCGAATTTGGTATCTTGGTCAGGTTGGAAAGGTGGTTTGCAAAGTTGCTTCTCCCCGATCGCTCATTTGACAGAAATCTCGACAGAGCTGTCAGCAGAATGGTGGACGGGGAATTGAGGGACCCTGTACGCTCCCTTGACCCGCCGATTCCTGTTTTGCCTAGGTCGTACTGCACAACGCCCCCATACTTCCCCCCAGGTTGACTGATCACCACATCACCTAGCCGAATATCTCTGTCACTCGGAACTCCGCCGGCAATTCCCACTAGCAACCAATGCTTGAGGCCCTGGAATATCGATTTCACTTCTGCTGCAGTCCTTGCAGCGGCGGTTGTGCCTGTCTGCCCGGCAGGGAGACATGCAAAGACCACACTGTGATTACCAATGCGACCCAGAGTGTACTGTGATGCCAACCCATCATCTTCATATATCTCATCCAGCACTCCTGTTGCCGCAGAATCCTCAACGGAGAGGGCAGATATCCATCCAACCGTGAAGTGTTCCGCTCGAGGGCGGGGCCGCTTCATTGTGGAGTCCCCGTGGAACCACTCGCAACATGAGATGATGAGAAGCTGCGCCGAGTAGTCCTTTTAGAACCCCTGGATTCCGTGGGCCAAGGGAGTCTAAAAAGACACACTGGCCGCTTGGGCTATCTTTGCGAGAGATGAGCCTTCTCAGCCCATGTAACAGGAGGAGTAATTCAAGGCTGGCAAGCGACAGTGTGCTTATTAATCGCCTGGCACTGCCTCAAGTCCCGGAATCTCACGAGGGCGATCTGTTGATTGTAGCAGTATACTGAGTGGTCATTGATTGTATCCGAGAATCGGCTGTGGTAGGCTGTGTTAAGAACAGGGCCCGGGAATTGCCCATATTGAGGTGAACATCAACCGGGTGTTATTGAGATTGTCCAGGCGGCGTGTTTCGAGCATGTTCAGGGGTACGCTCCTCCGAAAAGGCACATGGGCGCTTATCTGCCTACGACAGGCTGGCAGAAAGGTCTTCATATAATATGGCAAGCGATAGCGACCATTTTACAATAACTGAAGTAGAATTTTTTTTTTCTCTAGATGGCAGAATGTGTTAGCTAGAGTATCGTATACAAGCCTTCCTCCCCTCACTGGGGCGGCTTGAAAGGGTTAGGTATTTATGATTTTATCCATTCATTAATGGCTTGGACCTACAGCCCTCACTAAGCCTGTCAAGGGAACGGCAGCAGAGTGGGAACTGTGCGCCGTATCTGAGAGTAGCGATTAATAGACAGACCGTCATGGTTCCAACACCATGAATAGCAGTAGACCTATGATGAAAACTACAGCAAGGAGTGCAGAAGCGGGTGGTGCAGACCGGCCACTAAATAATTGACAGAGTCATACATCTCTCAGTATAATATAGGGGGAAGGGGGAAGGGGAATAGACTGGCAGTAAGAACAGCAATAAATTGGTGTTTGGAACAGCAGCAGACTGCATTTCTGTTCGAGATTTGATTCCAGCGATGGTTCATGCCTGCTACCGTCTTCAGGAGCCGCCATAAGGCCACTCCCAGACGACAACGTTCCAGACTCCTTCTGGAGATTAAATCCAGGGTTTACTCTCATCTCATGAGGAGTTTTATGCGGGTGCGCGCCGTTACAGGATCAATTGAGTCATGAGAAGGGCATGAGGCAGACACTTGTTCCCTTTGTTTTATCTTGCTTGGGGGAATGCCTCGTGTATGTCCCTGGGTACACTCCTCGCTTCCTGACTGACGTAGCCATGACTTGAGATCGCCACAACAGCGATGATAAACAATACAAGTCTCAAAGGCGCAGACGACCAAGCTGAACGTCTTCCGTTAAGTATATACGTTGTCCAGACATGCTCCTGAGCTACCTTCACTCGCTTCTGGACAACATCCTGTCCTACTTCAAAATCATTCAAACCCGGGAAGTAGGCTGGATCACGATCGACCGCAAATCGGGCCAATTCAAACGCGAGCAACAGCCTCTTTGGAAGAAACTCAAGCTCTTAGTGTTGTTCAATCCATTGACAGAATGGATCGATCGGACGCACTGGATGAGACTGTGGACGCACGAGAAGAGCGTTGCGGCCGGAACCCGCGAGGGCCAACCTCGATCCCACCGAGATATCAAGGGGTTCATCGATTTCTACCAGATTGACATGTCTGATTTTTCACCGTCAGACCCCGAAAAGTATGCGACATTTGAGGACTTCTTTGTACGCAAATTTGCTCCTCATGCTCGACCTCTCTACGAGCCCGAGGACCATACTAAGGCCATCGTGCCCGCGGAAGCAAGGCTGGTCGTATTTCCGACCGTCTCTCGGACAAAAGAGCTCTGGATAAAAGGGGACCAGTTTACTATTGGCAATCTCGTAGGCGATGACGAGAAGGCAGACACATGGAGCAATGGCGCTCTTGCTAGTCTCCGGCTCAGTCCCCAGGATTATCACCGGTACCACTCCCCTGTGGCCGGAAAGGTGAAGTGGTACAAACGGATCCCGGGCAGTTATTACCAGGTTGACCCTGTCGCGCTCCATTCGAATGTGAACATCCTGACTGAGAATGCGAGGTGTTGTGTCTGTATTGATTCCCCGGAGTTTGGACAGGTCTTGTTCGTGGCTATCGGAGCGACGGATGTTGGGACTGTCAAGTAAGTCGTTTAGATCCCTTCGCGTCGCCCGTTCATGGCAGATAAATGTGTTCCAAGCTTTATGAGAACCATGCTGATGTGCTTAGATTCCATGATTCCATGCAACAGCCAGGTCACATCCTCGAGAAGGGGGAAGAAATTGGCCTTTTCCAGTTCGGGGGATCGGCCGTCGTCGTTGGCTTCGAGAATGGGAGGATCGAGTTCGATGAAGATTTACAGGGGCCGAGTAACCAGCAAGTCAGCGTGGATGTTCAGGTGGGCCAGAGTTTGGGGAAAGCCCCGAAGCCGCGGGCTTGAGGCGGTCGTCGAAGCAGGTTCTCGTCTTTGTCGTGTACATGACTTAGCTTCTTTACCTCTCATATCCTGTGGCGCAGTAGCGAGTGACGAGATTGTCCTTCCCATACAATTTGGATATAAATATTCGGGGGGGAGGACATACGTGTGTTGGAGCTCTAAGTTGACTCAGCGCGTGAGAGGAATTATAATTTGTACTTGAGGCTATGTATGCACCCAGAACAAAGACTATGCATGTAATCAATAGCGACGCCTACGCTTTTGCTTTTGACTGCCCGGATTTACGCTTCCCATCCATCTTGACTTCCTTCTCGAGTTCATCCAATGCAGCCTCATACTTATACTTCAAGTCATCCATATCATCAAGCTTGACATTGACCTTGTCAACTTTTGTAGCCCTTGTGATCTTCGCATTAGATCCCTTGGCGATTTCATTCGCAAACCACCTGCCTTCTCTATGAGCGACCAGGGTCCATGCAGTGCCTTCTCTGCCGGCCCTTGCTGTCCGACCCACACGGTGAACATAGGCTGTTACACTCGATGGCACGTCGTAGTTGACTACGTGCGCTAATGAGGGAAGGTCCAGCCCGCGAGATGCGCGGTCAGTAGCGACTATGACGGAAATTCTGCCCCGTCTATAGGCTGTGAGAGCTTTGCGAGACGCCGATGATTTATTGGACTTGATCATTGTTCCCATGCGGTTAGACAGGGATGGATGGAGAAGGGAGATGAGACGGGAAAGTCGTGAGGCTGATTCGGATGACTTGGTGAAGATCAAGACCGTGTTGCGTGATGGGTAATTTCGAGAACTGGACTTCGTCGGCCGGGATTCAGAGTGCTCGGAGCTCGACGATTCGTCCGACGACGTTGAGTCCGACCCCGAATCCGAATCCGTAGTTAGTGACGATGTCGAGGAGGCGTCTGACGACAGTTCATCATCTGAAGAGGTTGAGGAATCGGAGTCATCAGAGCTTGAGTCTTCGGATGACCCTTCAGGTTCGGAGGTATCCAAACGAGCACCATCGCTGTCCCGGCTTACATCAACTTTGATGTGTGTAAGGAGCAGATGTAGGAGATATAGTGGTTTCGTAGATCCATCCCCAACAGAGATGGAAAGTTCCTTCAAGGTTGATGGAAGGGCGTATTGGGAGTCATCATGTTTGTCATCCTCTTCATTAAGATCCGCGGCATTTTCAGTCTCGATGACAACCAATTTCGGATTTGCTAGTCGCAACAAGTTCAGCTTTGTGATATCCCGGGTCATAGTAGCACTAAGAATCACTTTCCTTGGGTCACCATAGTCAATAGGATGCCCGAGGCTGGAGAGTAGCTTCCCACTAAAGCCAAAAGTATCAGGAGACTTCCGCGCATCCAACGAACCCATAACCACGTCGACCCACTCTTGGAAGCTTTCACTGAGAAGCCGGTCAGCCTCATCAATAACAAGCCACTGTAGGTGACCTAGTGTAAATCCTTTCGTATAGCGGATATGGTCCACCAGACGGCCGGGAGTGCAGATGAGGATGTCAACATTTGGGTTCGGCTGATCGATGTAGCCGGGCAGTGATTCGTTTGATGTCTTTGCCTCAGAAACATAGTCTTGAAGGCTAAACTTCGTCCATTCATCTCCCATTAATTTCATCTCCTGTCGTCTCTTTGACGACTGGGGATCATAGATCTGGTCCATCCTCATCAGCAGGCTTTGCTCGTCCTTAATCGCTACATTTCCGACGGCAGATCCAATCTTCAGTCCTGAGCCAGCGGCACAAAGTTCGCATGCCTCTCGAGCTTGCTTCACTAATTCTCTCGTAGGAACGACAATGAGTCCTCTAAGCCTGGGGGCAGGCGTTTGTTCTAGGGCTGTGACAAGCGGCAGAACGTAAGACAGCGTCTTTCCAGAACCTGTTGCGGCAGAAATGCAAACGTCTCCCGGATGTCTCTGTGGGCCTGGTAGAAGTAAAGGTATGACGGCAGACTGCACAGCAAATGCCTCCTTGTAACCGTTCTGCTCAAGAGTGCTCAGAAGTTTCGGGCCAATGCCAAGTTCAGAGAATCTGGCCCGTTTCTCTGCAGCCACCCGGAGAGGGTCAGCAAGCCACGCAGGAAGGGAAGAGTACGTCGGTGGCTCAAACTGTTCTGGCACTGGCGCTGGTTGCGGCAAGGGCTCCAAGCCCTGAGCTACCACAGGCTCCGCAGCATTCTCATCTCCTTCCGTAGTATCTCTTCCATGTTGTCTCGGTTCGGAACGACCGATGGACTTTGCCTGGATGGACCTCTGAAATTTCGACAGAATCTTAGAATGCCTGCTCCTCATAAGCTTCGTCTCCTCGTCCTCCTCTTCTTCTGATCTTTCCTGAATAGAGCCATGATCCTTCAACTTCTCAGAATCTCTGCCTGACTGTTGATCTACAGCTTCAGAGCTCTCAATCGGTCCAATATTTCTCTTGGAAGTCCTCCGCTTTTCCTTTTTATGCTTCTTGGCTGAGAGGATGGGATCGTTCGCAACTGGCGAGTTCCCTTTCCTAGCACTCGGAGAAACCGCACTCTCCGCCTTGGTCGAGACCTCTTGAACACTAGTTCGCGCACTCTTTTTGGCTCGCTTCTCCTCTTTCGACCCGTGTTCACTAGAATCCTGTGTGCTCTGACCTCGTTTCTGCTTTTTGGAAGACGTTGGCGATTTGGTGACAGCGGGGCCATTCAGGTCTCTCTTGCGCTTGTGCGACTTGTCGGTGCTGCGACGAGTAGCTAAGTCCGTCTCGGATGAAACAGCTACCGTGAAACTATCACCAGACATTATCACAGCAGCCTGGGTATTTGGAACCACAGAGACGAGGGACAAAATTCGTGGTCTCCGTGAATGCGACAAGACTGTGGGCGGGTTCGCGTCCGAGCTTAGAAAAGTTTCAATTTAAGATCGGCAGATAAATTCACACCGCCTTGTTTCAGCTGACCGCCTCAGTCTACGACGTGGAATAGGCGCGGCCTACTTCAACATGAAGGAGAGTCGAACAGATTAGCCCGCGGGTGTTCTTTTCATCAGAGCGAGAATTGCCGCTGTCGGCCATGGACCCGGTTGCGACTAAGACCTTCTTCAGAAGCATTGTTGAAGGGTGCTCGACACCGGATCGAGAATCAATATGCCGTACAACATTGCGTAAGTCGCGCTGCGGCGACAATGACCTCGGTATTGGTTAAGTCTGACTGGAATTGTACAGTATGATCAGTGACTTTTTCTTCCCACAGCCCGGTTCGTCTCATGCCTTTATGTATCGATTGTTGCTGTTTCCACTGACTTTCTTCCAAGGTGGTGTCGAGAGTCACATTTATCAATTGTCAACCGTACGAGAACCTCTTGTTGTCCTATATGCGATATCGCGATGCTCACGATTCCCAGAAACTCATCGACCGCGGACACAAAGTCATCATTGTTACACACGCATACGAAGGACGGACTGGTGTTAGATATCTCACCAACGGGCTTAAAGTCTTCCATGTCCCCTTTTTCGTTATTTACCGGGAGACAACCATGCCCACCGTCTTTTCCTTCTTCCCTATGTTCCGGGATATTGTGATTCGTGAACAGATACAGATTGTACATGGCCATGCCAGTTTGAGCAGTTTCTGTCATGAAGCCATCCTCCACGCTCGGACTATGGGCCTGCGAACCGTCTTCACGGACCATTCTTTGTTCGGGTTTGCTGATGCCGGGTCGATTCTCACGAATAAGCTACTGAAATTTACTCTGAGTGATGTCGACCATGTTATTTGTGTCAGCCATACTTGGTAAGCTGGAACGACTGGGTAGACGGCCAAGGAGATGTTTCTAACAAGGATTAGCAAGGAGAACACAGTCCTCCGAGCATCTTTAGATCCACTGATGGTCTCAGTAATTCCAAACGCTGTGGTTGCAGAGAATTTTCGACCACGCGACAATGACGGATCGCCGCCGCATATCGGCCCAAACGATACGATTACGATCGTCGTGATCTCTCGACTTTTCTACAACAAAGGTACTGACCTGCTGATTGCTGCCATTCCACGGATTCTAGCTTCCCACCCCAACGTGCGATTCATCATTGCAGGCTCCGGACCAAAAGCCATTGATTTACAACAGATGCTGGAAAGAAATGTGCTGCAGGATAAGGTCGAAATGATCGGATCAATCCGACATGAAGAAGTGCGCGATGTCATGGTTCGCGGACATATCTATCTCCACCCTAGCTTAACAGAAGCATTTGGTACAGTCATAGTGGAGGCCGCTAGCTGTGGACTATACGTAGTGTGTACGCGCGTGGGTGGGATTCCTGAAGTGCTACCGCAGCATATGACAACATTTGCCAAACCCGAGGAAGACGATCTAGTTATGGCAACGGGGAAGGCGATTGCCGCACTGCGCGCCAATAAAGTGCGTGCAGATCGCTTCCACGACCAAGTGAAGATGATGTACTCATGGACCGACGTAGCTCGGCGCACTGAGCGGGTGTACAAAGGTATCCGCGGCGATATCAGCCAGGAAGAATTCTATGGTTACTCTCCCGGTCAAGGTTGGGAGGCGAATGGAGACAGAGTGCGAAGTTTTGCGCTAATCGACCGGTTGAAACGCTACTACGGCTGCGGAGTCTGGGCTGGGAAGTTGTTCTGTCTTTGCGTGGTGATCGATTTCCTGCTCTATATCTTCCTGGAGATGTGGTTCCCTCGTGCGAACATCGACATTGCACGTAGCTGGCCGAAGAAGTCAACTCAACGAGACGACGAGAGTACCAGGCAACACGTTACTCGCAATGGGGACCTGTCAGGTCCCTAATGTGTTTTATTTGTTATATTTACCACAAAATATGTAATATACGCACACCATGATACCCAAATGCTAATAAATGATCATATATGCGAAGAAACCACAATGCACTTTTGGTTTGTCTTATTTTCCTGAATCACCTCTTCGTCCCAGGCTCGTACTTCCACTCCTTTCCCAGTGTCTCTGCCGACTCAGGCGGGATATTCTCGGCTCCAAGCACTCCCTTGTCTCCATGGTGTCCGTTGACGTTCTGCTCCCGATCAATTCCACGCTGGTCGGGAAGATTGCGCTCATACTTATCCTCGCGGTAAGAGCCAACGCCTTCCAGGCCAGCAGGCTGCTTCTTCCGTCCATGAGCACCCTCATGCCGGATCTCATTCTTTGTCTGGCCGGAGCCGGGATGGCCCAGTCCCGTGTGGACATCCTTAGACGTCGCACCCCTCAGCGTCGATGCGACATCTGTGCGTGTTGACTGCTTTCCATGACCTCGGTCCATGAGGTCGTTCATCGCCTGGCCCTTTCCTTCTTCCTCCGTCTGGGGAATATAGGTAGCTTCTTGCGGCGCAGAGCCGGGTGGGAACGTCTTTGCGTGGAATTCAGGGGCTTTGTCCGCTGGGCTGGCCTTGACGCCTGGCTTGTGCTGTTGGGAATGATGTTAGTAGTTGCTAGCATTTCGATCTGTGCGCTGATATGTTGAAGAAAGACATACCCCTCCGGTACTCGATGGTGCTGTCGGCTGCACACCGGGATGGAATTCGCCCTGCTTGCTGGTTGCAATAGAGTTGACGTTTCTGAGTTCGCTCATGATTTTAATTTAAGAAAGTTGGTTAGGCGAGGAAACGGTTGTTATAAATGCGCTTAGTATCGTTATGTCGGGAGATAAGAAGTAGTTGTAGTCGTCGACAACCGCAACCGCAGCAGTCTCTACGTTTCTCTTATACCTGATTCAAAGCTTCGAAACGATTCATGAAATCTCCACGTTCGCACGCGATGTCATTCAGGGCCGACAATAGCAGAATGGTATAGGATATGACGTCAAGCTGAACGGGGGTTGACTTCATAGCGAGTTCATGGCGGTGGTTCTAGAGCGCCATACGCACCAACCAACCATGCGGACATGTGGCACCGCTCAAGATGATTGGAATATCTATAGCGGGGAAATTCGAGCCTCGTCTCAATCTTGATTCAGTCTAATTTTGTTTCGTTCCTACCGACTGGCGTTGCGTGGGTAATGATTGTCACCGACAGAGCCACAAGGAATGAATGATATCAACCACGGTGTGATCTGCAGAGTGCAATCTAGGATGAACAGGATCTGTAAATACATGGGGACAAATAGTGGCCTGGGTTCTTCCTTGCGGGAGCAATTAGTGACTGTGTTGTGGTCTCACTGGTGGAGATGAACTTGGGGCCTTTGTCTATGCTTGCTCTCGAGGAAGACAGGTGGAATCCTTGTGTGATGCCCTGTACCCGGCGCGATGTATTATGGTCCGTGAGACCTCGTGGGGAACCGTTATCACAAGGCAGGCGTTCAACATCTTCCGAAGGACTGGTATCTGTGCTGAAGGCGGTCCTGTCGGGACATTCCTCAGGAGATACTGGTTGAACACCAACATTGTTGGGGCAGGGGCTTGTGAATAGAATTCGGTCGTCGCTCCCGAAGCATTTTCCGGCCTAAGACATTCGCGAGAGGGATGCCAGCTACGCAAAGGAGCAACGTAAAAATGGAACAGAACACATCAATTAGGTATCTATGAAAGTAGATGGGTATGTATAAGAACATCATAAAACATGAAATGAATAAAAACCCACATGCGAGACTGGCTACCGCCCTGCTTGACCAAGTTTTCGTTGTTGGCCATGCTGCCGTAGTCGAGATAGATGGCATAGATGGGATAGATGCTTTATATACAAAGCATTTCCAACCTCATCGCTTATAATAATGGAATAAATGAATCGTCTAGTCTCATTTCATCACCGGGGGCCTCCCCTCTTTGTTCCATTTCACTCGACTTCGCACCCACTCCACGGCCTCCTGGACTCCGGAACCGAAGAGAGCGCTAATGGGCAGGACGCGACTGTCTCGAACACCGCCACCCTTTTCCCCCTCGAAGACCTTCCGCACCAGCCCTTCTTTGATGCGGACAACTTCCACGCAATCTTCCCGGTCCTGCTTATTCGCAAGCACCAGGATCGGTACCCCAGCTACATCAGAATGCTGCAGCACGGACTCCAGCACTTGACGGCACTCATCTAGACGCCCGAAATCGCTTGCCGCTGCGTTGATGCCGACCATATGTGCCGTGAAAGGCGTAGAATCGGCCTCTGTAGAATCTTCGTCTTTGTCATCATTGTTCGTCTCACCGTTCGCTGACGATCCTGACGCGGCTGTTGGGGGAACAGTACTCGGTCTCCGATGAGGCAGCCTGGTAATATCCGGGTTCTGCCCGACGTCAGTGCTGTCGACGACGAAAATGATCGCGTGACAGCTCGAGTAGTAGCTTTGCCAGAGTCGTCTCATGGAGATCTGACCCCCAACATCCCAGATCTTCAAGTACATATCTGGCAGCGAGATGGTGGCGACATTCTGCCCGACGGTGGGCACTGTTTTCGCGGGGTCTGGGCCTGGTGCTGGCGTGCCATCATGGCGAGGGAGATAGAGGGATTTGATTTGGGAGAGGAGTGTTGTCTTTCCGGCGTTGTCTAGGCCGAGGAGGAGGACGGAGTATTCTACGGAACAGTCACGTAATGTCAGTAAGCTCATTATCTTAGCCCTTCCATGTCATACGCAAGAAGGAGACACCCACCTTCTTTGCTTGTGGCGTAGAGATACAAAGATTTGGCGAGATGGTACATGGTGGAGCGAGCCAAAAGTTCGAGTTGCGCCAGGCCAGGCCAGCAGGCCAGCTCTGGCGGGTTCAGAGATTAGGGATAGCGAGCAGACAGGAAGGGTGATAGCATGATTCTGCTCCAGAGCGTGGTGATTGCAAAACAGTCAGTGTCCGACAATCTCCATGGCCTTGCAAGAAGTATGCGTAACATGTCGCAGATCCTCGGCCAGAACGCTCCTAATCAAATGACGACGACTCAAGAGACAGAGCCTGAGGCTGGCGACCAGCCACGTCCGCTTTGGGAAGCTAGGGCTTAGGGCCGGCGTTTTGGCCCTGATTTCCGCATTGAGCGGTTTAGCGGCTACCATTGGGTTGGTCGTCCAGCTCGATTGGCTTCTATGTCAGCATGCGAGTAATGAACGCCCTCAGATGCTCCATAATCAGCTCTTGACGTCCGGATAATGTTCCTTGGAACGCCCAGTCACACGAGGAAGTGTAATTAGAACCCCAACTCAACAGCCTCAGATACCTGCAGAAATTGGGTTCTCTGGTCGTTTAGTGTAATCCACAAGTGAGCCAGACACACATACCATGGACAGGGTCTAAAAGTAGGAAGCATTTTAACCCACTGAACTTTCCTTGATCAGCCCAGCGAACATTCTTGCTGGAGGAGTTGATCCATTGTGTAATGTCATCGAATATAGTATAGCTGCAATTCAGCGCTCTCCGAACTGGCTCTCATGCCACTGGCTCGTCATCAGATCCTCTTCGTCCAACCGTACATCATCATTCCCAGTCAATGATCAGAAAAATGCCTAAATGTCTCACTGGTACATGGGAGCCATTGGGCCTTGGATTGCATCCGGGGATTGTCCACCCTCTTCTGGTACACTCGCAAGGGGCATTCTCTCAGCGAGGAGCAGTACCAACATGGAGGGGTCCATTGGCAGACTGTGTGGACACACGACAAGATATAATCGCGTTTTTCTAATAAAAGAAGTGCCGCATAAAGTGGCAACCATCCGCTTGATCTACTGCTATGCTACTTTTCATTGATCAATATGCTGAGAGAATCTTGATGTCAAGGCAAAGGGTGCTAGTTAATGGGGATGAAAGGAGTGAAACTACTAGCAAAGCGGCATATCATTGTTTCCTCACAGCATGTTGCGGTGGCTACAGATAGCTCACCCATGTTTATGCTGACCCTAACAACTAGCTCTAATAATCCCCTTATATCACGTATGATGGCGCAGGGAAGGTCTCCCTCAGGTGATATGTCCATTCTTCAGCAGTGAAATGAGCTGCTCTGTTCTTGGATGATATATTTTCTAGAGGAATTCAACAAGCAGGGATACATATTTCAACCAGTCCTTCTGATTAGCTAGGTCAGCTGTTCTCTTCCCATAGGCATCACAGATGATTTCTGACTTGATGACGAGCTTGACTGTCCACTCTTTTGAATTTGGGTCTAGTGTAAGGCCGTCCGGATGCTCGCTAGGATGGCGAGAACGGGATCGGGTAGTAGGCATGCTGACGTAGTGGAGCGGTTCTACAAGAAGTCCTCAAGGCGGCCTAGTGATGTACCGGTTCTTTGACGTCTCTTCGATGGCGCTTTGCCGGCGAAGAGCTGGCTACGGACTGGAGGTGAAATGGTGTAGCACCAAGAATGTGTATTCCCTTAGGAAAGAGACAAACAGCTTGTCCCCTTCCTTTAGCTAGCATCTGGAAGCTCTATATATAGGCCTATCCTTTGGGGAACCCCCCCAATGCCTTCGCCGGTCCTACGCCGTCGGGGACTGAACTGCTTCGCCGGTCCTGCGCCGCCCTGGAAACAGTTAGTTCCCGATCAGGAATCTTTGGTATGTGGACTGGTTGGTGATCGGGCGACCGTTACATCTAGGCAATGATTAGACAGGTTGATGGATGGAAAAATTCAGTCACTTACTGGTTTGGGTTTGAACAATGAATGCATATTGATTGAGCTTATCAAGGTTTTTGCCCACTGTTTCTATAAGCGCCTGAGACTGCCATAGGAGTGGCTGCGCTTACAAGATCCCTCAGTGCGTACTAAAGCAGGATCTGGGTCCTATCCGCTGAGCGCGGATAGTGTTGGTCTTTCTGGCTTTGTTGGGGAACGTAGGTGACCCAGCTACATCCCTCACAGTTTCCACAGTCAAGAATCAAATTTGAAGGAAAGGGCCTTTCTCTATACATAACAAAAGAATTATTGATTCCATAATAGCAGCTAAGATCGAATTTGTCACAAGCAATCTCGCAGAGGGGAAGAAGTGGAAACATCACGTGACGTAATAGATGTTGGTAAAGCTTGGCTACCTCTAAAACTTTACTTCTCTCCACTTTCTTCAATGACATTTCTTCTAATGCCTTTCCATTTCATGCTTGGGAATCAATACGTCGTTACTGGCAACTCGCCAGCAATGGTGTGCCCGTCTTGTTTTCGTAGGGTCTTCTCTCCAGCTAATCCATTAACACGTGTCATCTCTTGGCGGACGACAACTCAGCACATCTTAATATTCCACACGCCCCCTTCCATCGCCGAATATGGCGGCACGACTTAACAAGAAGCACATGGATAAAGTAGAGCGGCACTTACACTGTGAGAAACTCACATCTCAAATCGCTCTAGCATTTACTGATAATCGACCAACAGGCAAAAAAGGTTTGGAAGGCATTCAGACAGAACAGCCAAGTAGTTACTGCCGCAGGAGCGCACGCCTTCATCAGGCACGTCAAGGCAGTTGCCAAGAAACTGAGCGCAGAGCCCCACTGGTACGGAGTCCAACGATTGTATGAGATGACTCGCTTGTGAGAGAAACTAAGTCTACCATCGCAGCATGTCAACGGTAAGCGGAAGCGAGCAGATGAACCAGAACAACTGCTTCAGCATCCACATGGACATCTTAAGAAGCGTCAGCAAACTGGCCTTACCCACTCCAATGGGATTGAGGTGAACAGAAAACAAAGGAACACTGAACACTACCCTGAAGTACGCATGCCGTCACCTAAACCACGCTGCAGTGGCTAATATACTCTAGCCAATTCATAGTTCATGCTCTTCACCTCGAGAACCCTCACTTACACGCAAACGACTCTGTGAATACAATCATTTACCAAGTAAACACGAGCCGAAGCAGTCACGACCCGACAGGGAGAGCTCTGTCGAATATTGGGTTTTCAATAACGAGTGGCCTGATCCCATGGAGCAACCCCTTGAGACCTGCCTTGCCCGGCCAAAACCTCTTCGCCGTACGAAATCCACTGCTAGTTTGAATGCGCAGAGCGAAACAAGTTCTCGAGAAACCAAGACCAATCCTTACAGCGACAAGAACTGTGAGACATTTCTTGAATTAAAGGACAGCTTTTTGGATGAGCATGAGAACGGCATCTCCAACACCAGTCAGACATATTGTGCGGAGCTACTTAAGAAGCAATATGGCCTACCTCAAAGTACGAGGTTTGATGATGAGGCGTTTGATTCAACGTGTCGGAGGATAAGAAAGCAGAACGAGTCGGGAGTCATTCGAGCCATCTCTGATCTAATTGTTCCTTCTGCTTGGGGTGCGATCGATTTTAGTCGCGCCACGTTCCCGCACTTGATCGAAAGTGTTAATGAAGGTTGGGATAGTTCCATTTCCCTCAATGAAGGCCCTTCAGAGATGCCACAATCTCGAAAATTTCGACTCCCTCGGCCACAGCCGGATTACGCCGTGGGATTTTCTCGACGTGCTTTCAATGACGACCAGCTCAGCAAGCTCGCCCCTCTCATTGGTGGGATTGGAGAGACTTCTTTCTTCCTAGGAACAGCGGACATGTACTTCCCTTTTATGACCTCCGAGGTGAAGTGCGGAAAGGCAGCACTAGACACAGCCGATCGCCAAAATGCACATGCCATGACTCTCTCAATGAGAGGCGTCGTCAAGCTCTTCAAGCTTGTGAAACGCGAAAAGGAGCTGCATCAGGAGATTCTAGCGTTTTCAATATCGCATGATCATCGGATTGTCAGGATCTATGGCCACTATCCTGTGATCGAGGGGGATAAGACAGCCTACTACCGTCATCCCATTCGCAGCTTCGACTTCACCGAACTGCATGGCAGGGAAAGATGGACATCTTACAGATTTGTTTTGGGTATCTACGATGACTGGGCCCCGTTCCATTTTAAGAGATTGTGTTCGGCCATCGATGGGTTCGCGAAAGGTGTGGACCTTGGGGTTTCTCATCAGAGCGAGGCATCGCAACAGGCTGGGTTGTTACAGAGTGAGGGTGAGAGCTTTCCTGAAACCACCGGGCTCTCACAAGGTATTGGAGGTGTTGAACTGCAACGCTCGAGTTTTACGTCGGAACTGGAAGAAAATGAGCCGGCTCTTTCTAGTTCACAGGACGGCAACCAAGCCGTTTCCACAACTCAAAGGAGTGAAGAGGCACCCCGACAAGCACTCAAAATGCCAAAGAAAAGGCGCAAAGAATAAGCTGAGGGTCTGCTGAGCACGGCAGGATTTCCACCTTGTTGATCTCCCACGACCACGCTATGGTCCAAGTCGACTCGCGCAACGAGTCAGAAAAGAGAAACGAGTCACATAAAATACAAAAAACTCTCACAATCTGTACATGTCAACTCGAACCTTAGTTTGGCCGCGATGTTTTGCTGGCAATGCTGCGCACGTTTTGACAGATGAGGCCGCAGATTATCAATCACGTGCCAACCAGAGTTGTGAAACCGTACCCCTGTTGATACACGGGCCGTGGGCCCCATGCCAAGACGTCACCCACAGCTGCAGTGCTCAGTCAAGTTTGGCCATGTCCCCTATCTCACATGAACCGTGACATCCCTCATCGCGAAATGCTCGAAGTTCGTTCCCCTCCATTTCCCAAATACGTTGGCTCTGAGCGTAGCACGGATATTACCCTGGGGGCTTGGCTACAGCATGCAACGATCGGATCGAGCCATACTTGAATTGATGCCTCATTAAGCTCCGCGCATGGGGATAGTCGAGCGAAACCGCAATTCTCTGCTCGATTGTGTTGAGTGCCTTCGCCTTCATGGAAGGTAAGCGTTGTTATGCGTGGAGGCTTACTTGGGAATTGGCCATTAGCGCATCGAGTTGCAGGTCTGAAATAGATTGACTTTGTCAAGTTGCATGAGATGCCTGCAAGGGAGCTTCCCCCCTTGAACCAGCAGGTCAGTCTGGCCAACCCTTTGACCCTAGATTTGTATTTCGTTCTTGCGCGTTGCCCATCCCCAAAAGTTATGAGTTGGCGTGAGTAACCAGTCAGAAGCACCATGGATCGCCCCAATGGCGGCGAGGCGCGGGGAGAAGTGAGACAATGGCCACGTGAAAATCATCTCTCGCCAATGGATCTGGTGTACACCTCTTAGCGCGTGCGTCTCAATAGAAACGGGTGATTGGGCCACGGGAGGTTGGTGGCACACTGATTTGTTTACACCTCATATCATATCACTCCATATCGTTCCATATCATTCGATTCCATTTCATCTTATGAGACAAACTGCCATGCAAAGAACGAGCCTGATGCAATCCAGCATGGTGAGGCTGCAAGCCCTCGCTTGACAACCACTCTCTCGGGCTCGCGTACCAAACCCGCCTGGGAAATTACCCTCCTAATGAGCATTTCCCACTAGCCTATCTATTTCAGTTACAAATGGTAGACGGTCATCATCTCTCGCCGTGCAAATATAACAAGGTTCCCTATCAAGTAATGGAATTTTCTTTGTTCGCAGGGAAAAAAATTCCGGGCCTCTTTAGCCCTAATTATCAAAATTTCTTTGCAACGCAAATCGGCCTAAAGCCCTGAAAGCGTACCCAGTGACTATGTGTCGGGTTGAGGAACTAAACACATATACTTGGAAATATGGCCATACCGTGGCCGAGTTCTCTGGTATTGGCATATTTATGCGAACCAGTACGTTCGCCAACGTCCAAAGGTTCAAGCCGTGGTTACGGCTCTAGGATTCTTTGTCCTGATTGTCGCAAAAAGCAACCAGAGCCAAAACCAAGGAATGATGGCGGCACTGGGGCTAGCGGTTCAACATCTACTTCCTTAGCTCAATCTAGTGTCGCCGTCAGTGCATAATAAGTCAGTGAGCGTCGTATCTGTGGAGTAGGAAGACAGCTAATGTCTAGACACGGCGACCACCTCGATCAATCCTATTCCACTGATTCGTTTTTCGGAACTATTACAGTGATGTTTACTCTGAAACTGTTTGTTAAATGCTTGGCGACGGACATGAAAGCTGGATCACACAATGCTACTGTCAAACGAGGAGCTCAACCTCGACATGAAGAATTTTTTACAGGAGAACTATCTGAACATAGTTGCTGTTTCTGGTGATGATTCTATTAGATTGAAAAGTACTGACTGTAGGGATGAAAGCCACAGGAGCTGCTTCTGTAATAATGAAGTTGCTGAACAAATATATAGGTAACTGCCTGTATGGAAACTGAGACTTTCTGTAGTAGTTTGTTAATTTTCTTGGCTATCCCCTAGTTAGCATGGGTGGCTAATAAATAATGTCGCGTTGTATCGCGGTATGCCGCTAAATTGTAAGCGATTGGTATTGATATTGTTGTGCTAGGAAAAAGAGCCAAATTTAATTTGCAGCATCCAATAATAGCCTCAAACTTAGCGGACGGGTTGGAAATAACCTTTTCCGACACCAGTCCAAGCCTCACGCGATAAATAAATTGGCCTACCCTTCCTATTTTCCTCAGTAGATAACCTATGATATCGCTCATAATCCTAAAGCATGGCATCCGCGGATGTCGTCTATGTCGAGCAGCGCCCGGGTTGTATAGCAATAGGCCAGTCCGGCGAGATATGCAAGATCAACGACTCCATGATTGTCAAATACCCCAAATCTTTCCCAGGGGAAACCTCCTACAATGAACTTCGCCAACAGTTCTTGGACGTTGAGAGACAAATCTACGAGCGCCTCGGGCCTCACGACGGAATTCTGCAATATTTCGGAGTCTTGGACGGGACCGGAGCGATACAGCTAGCATATGCCAAAGAAGGCGACTTGTTAACTTACATTCGATCGCATGATGTGCCGTCTCGAGAATTCCGCATGATATGGATCCGACTACTGGTAGAGACATTCTATCACATATACTCTCGCAAAGTGCTCCACCAGGATGTCACGCTTAACAACATTCTTATAAACAACAATGTCCTAAAGGTGGCTGACTTTGCGAACGGCGCCATCTTCCCAATAGACGCTGATATGGAACTGATTTGCGACAACGATCCATTGTCTCGAATTGATCTCCTTGGCATCGGTTGTGTAATGTATTCGATTGGAGCATGGCAAGATTTTGAGTATGATTATTTCGAAAACAATCGCTGGCCGACACAGGAAGAGCTGCCATCGACGCATGGGGTTTTGTATGAGGAGATCATTGCTAGTTGTTGGAACAACAAGTACAGTACTGTGAAATCACTATATGAGGATTTTCGGGACTGCGGCCGGGAATCTATGCAAGATGTGGCAGGTGATGTGGATATGGATAGTGGGCGAAATTGGGCCAAAATGCAGACAATCCAGCAGTCCAGTGATCGAGGAAGCAACAATTTGGTCACAGCTGGCAACATGATGGAGCAAAAACCCTCTTAACTTAGTCTGTTTTATGCACTATGTTATGTGTGAAGTGCAGGCTCTGGCTGACAATCGAAGGTTTCACTGACTCTTGGAGTCAAGTGATGACATATGCTCAGACTTTGCTTAAGGTGAAAGTCTCCAATGTCAGATTGTGTATCTTGGTGCAGTGCTAACCAATCCAACTGACTGATAAGACTGAGCTTCCATCTGCAGCTTTAAGAAGAATCAAAGGCGAGGATGACAACTGAGTGGTGGTTGTGTTTCCTTCTCCAAGGAGACCCTCCACATCACGTGCCTTCGATTCCGGCGTAGAAATTGAGCTGACGGTGGGTTGCCCTGAACCCTAACTATCTCAAATACTATTTAAAGAAGAAAAAAAAAAAAAAAAAAAAAGGGAAGTGTGCCTAAAGGTCACTCCCTAAATTCCCTAAATTCCCTAATCATTGTGGTGATCGATGAAGGGCGGAATTCTCTAGGTGAGTTGACCTCTGAGCTCTGCTCACCACCTTAGAGAATTTAGCGCGAAAATCTGTAGTTCTGTAGGTGGCTGGACCTTTTTTGTGGGTGAGCCGAGCTGATACCCGGCATGGAAGTCATTAACGCGCTCAGATAATCGGCTCTTGACGTCTGGATGATGTTCCTTGGAACGTCCAGTCATACGAGGAAGGGTAATTAGAACCCCCCCACTTGAAGGTCTCAGAGCCGCGGGAAATAATGGGCTCAGTCGTGGTTTACTCGACTTGTTTTGTCAGCAATTCCTCCCACAAGCCGACCATGCCCCGATGGCCGGCTGGGTTTTCTCGACTCTTCCTCTCGACCCTGGGACGAGCGGGCTAGCCGATGAGTGCTTGAACGTCTCGTTGAGGGTCTGAAAGAAAGGATCCCGGTGCACTTTTGCCGTGAATTGCGGACCAGCCTAGCTAAGCCGCCCTATACATTCCATCCCGCCCATCGCATGTGCCGGACAGAATGCCCTGTGCGAGGCTGACCATATGCCTTTGAGGATGGACCCTGACACCATCATTATCGGTATGTCGCCATTTCCACCCTATCCGTGAACCCCCCACGGTCGTGTCTCTACCAATAGAGCTGCCTATAAGTTGCCAATCTTGCGGGTGCAGATTGCTCATCCGTGTCCCACAGGAAACGGGCCGTCGGCCATGATCCTCTCATATATCCTGCATGGCCATATCCCTGTATATGCCCCAGATCCTCCTCATCCCGATCACTTGCTTCACGCGAAGCTGAAGGCTACTCCCCAGCTTCTGGATGTGGATGTATCTTCCCTGACAGAACATTTTGCTGCGTCGCGACTCTCCTACTCCACCCAGGCTCTGCCCGTGAACGTCCTATTGGATACCCTGGTGCGGCCCAGTGCCGATGTCGAGGAAGGCGAGGCCATCACTAATCTTCAATGGAGGTACGAACCTGACAGGGCAGTGCCGCATTTGGTTTTCGGCAATGCCCCCCAACCAGGCGGCCAGTGGAACGATGACCCTGTTGCCATCAGCGGCGATATTCAGACCCTGAGCTATGCGACCATGCTATCTCTGCCGGGCTATTCGTATGCGCAGCACTACCATAATACTACCGGAAACGACCTCCAGCCGTTCAACCGGCCAACGAGACGGGAGTTTGTGGATTACCTACAGGCGTATCCGGAGGCAGTACATATCGACCACGTCTTCCGTAGCGGGGAGACGCTGTCTGGGATCTCGAGAACACAGAGTGGTTTCTACATTCGATCTCATGGTATCCACTGCAGGAATCTAGTTCTTGCAACTGGTATCTTCTCTGAGGCGCTTCTGCCACCTCCCCTTCTAGCCCCATTGCTACCGCTGCAACCTACCCAGTCTATCCCGTTGCTTGTTATAGGTTCCGGCTTTTCAGCTGCTGATGCCATCATTTCTGCGCCGAAAGACCAGAAACTCATCCACATGTTCAAATGGGATCCCGAGGTCAGGCCATCTCCCCTCCGCAGCTGCCACCAGCAAGCGTACCTGGAGTATGCTGGCATATATCGCCTCATGAAGCGTGCTGCGGTCTCAGCGGAACACCACAAAGCCAAGCACCCTCGAAACCGACGGATAGGATCGACGACATCATTTCTAGAGTCTCGGGACTGGGATGAAGTCTACGACGGGCTTCCTAACGCGGAAATCCTCGCAGTCGACACAAGTGAACAGCGACAAGAGGCTATTGTGACATTTCGACGGAATGACGACACGGTCTTTTCCCGCCCAGTCCGTGGTCTAGTTTATGCTGTCGGTCGACGAGGGAGTCTGAGCTACCTTGATGGTTCTCTTCTGTCGGGAGTCGTCGGGGCCCGGGCCGAAGCGCCGAGTCAGACGTTTGGCGTGAAGACGAACCCCATGGTGTCCGGACAGACTCTTCGCAGCAAAGCAGCTGATGACCTCGAAGTAGCGACTGGCGTCTTCGTCATTGGTAGCTTGACAGGAGACTCATTGATCCGATTTGCATACGGGGGATGTGTGTATGTCGCCGGGAAACTGGTTCACGCGTTCCAGGGTAACAAGCAAGAAGATACGCATAGATGCAGCGGCAGTGGCAGCAACGAGTTGAAATCGACTCTCAAACTGCCCGTATCTGTCGTGGACGGTGTAGATGGTCACAACACGGTTCCTCAGAAGCACGCAGGTGGGCGTGAGGACGAGGATTACCCAGTTATTTCATCTGGGGCTGACAAGAGCGTCCTGCCCAGCTGGTGGAGGGCTATTGTGAGGGTATGGAAATGGGATTGATTGCGGAGAACTTTGATACCATGATACGTATTGTATAAGGCCGATCGGTTGCATTATTGGTGTTTTCATGAACGGATTCAGATTTTGAGGTACGAGGTGAGGATCAATTGCTACGGAATATGACGAGTTCATGCATTGGTATAGGACGAACCTGGTTATTGTGATTACTGTTGATATGTTTTTCATGAGAGTTCGCCATCTCGACGCTAGAGGGTATATAAAAATACATCATCATAATAGACTCGAAATGAAATGACTCCGCAGCTGAATTGAAAGACCCACATACGTTAGGGACGGGAGTCAACCCCTCTAACCCATCAACTGCAGTTGATCATCCGGTGGCCACCGCACCTGTGCAAAAGAAAGGCATCGTTTGATGGCTTGGAGGTATTTCCGAGTGATTTCGTCACTGAGGATGTGCGCCTGCTGGTCACTTTGATGGAGCTTCTCTCGTGCCGAACGTTCGTGAATACCGACCATGGTTACACCGATGGGCCATGCACTATTTCATGTCAGTACTAGGTGTTCATTTTCCGTATATAGGAAAGAAAGATGGTAGACTTACGCCTTTCCGATACTCAATCTCAAGTATGCATCGTTGGCATCCACGTATCTCCTCAGCTGCGCTTTATATACGATCTCAACGACAGGTTCCAAGACACCCTCATCAACATCTCCCTTTTCGAACTTGCGGTATAGCGGCTTCAAATTCTCTCGGGCTTGGACCATTGCAGTGTATGCTTGCCTTCCCTGTAAACTCTGCTTAACGGCCAGATCCCGCTTGGACAGCGCGACTTCCCACTCCGATAAAACCATATTAAAGTACGACGCTAGCTGTCGCATGACGAATAGCCGCCCTTCCTTATCCTTCGGCACAGAAGATGGGATCTTCATTTCCACTTCGGGAACCAATTCCAGCGTCGTGGGGATAGGTCCGTCGGAAAGTTTGGGTTTCCCAGTCAACGACGTAGAGGTAAGACGGTGATACCTCCGTAGACGCGTGCGATGAGTCTCCCCAAAGAGTTTCGCTGGTTCACCAAGACCACGGAGCTTCTCGATAAGCTCTTCATCTGGGATATCTTCCGCTTCCTCGTGCTCGGCATCCTTGGTCTCCTCGTCCTTGTTCACGGACTCGGGCACTTCTGGTAGACCCAGTCGTTTCCTCCTTTCCCGTTCTTCCTTCGCTTCCTCTTCTTCCCTCTTCTTCCGAGACTCCTCGGCTAGTCGCCGTCTTTTCTCCTCCCGTTCGCGTCGTTGCTCGGCTTCTTCCTCCTCTAGCTTGCGCTTCTGGGCGTTTCGCTCCTCGCGCTCGCGGCGCAATCGCTCCTGCTCTGCATTGTAGGCTTCAATACGAGCCGCCTCGATCTCGCCGCGGCGGACGTACTTCTTGTCTGGTTTGCCGTTTCCTTTCGCGGGTTCTGGTGAGCTGGAGATGGTCTTGGCTTTGGAGATCTCCTTCGACATTAAAGCGGCGAAATCCATTGCGGCGATTGATTCTGCGCCCTCTTTTCCTTTTCACCGTACTCTGCGTAACTAGGACGTATTATTGAAGATGTTAGGAAGTTGTCTGAAGCATGGATCTAGTCATGCTATGAAATCGGAGTAGCGAAGCGTGATGAAAGTAAGTGGCGGTCCTGGACCGTAGAAGTGGGAAGAGCCGATAAAAGCGCAGACCTCCGCCGACTCCAGGCTAAGAACAAACAAGCAGGCCAGACTTCAAATTCCCTTTCCCAGCACGAAACATGCTCACAAGCCATGTTCACTTTCTTCTGTGATAAGTGAAGGTCCATCAAATTCCCAAAAATACACATATTGCACGTCTCTCTTCGCCATCCCAGGCGAGAGCACGAAGCTCAGCATCCAAGATCTTCACCATGGCGGCTCGTGACGCGCCCAAAGTCCAAATCGATCGCCAAACAACAACCCCCTTTCACTTGAAGCTCTTCTACCGCCTGAACGCCTTTCATCACCTCTCCGACTTCTCCATCCCGCCCTCTTCGGGCCCGTCGAGTGCCGGCGCGCCCGCGAGCGGACCTAACTCCATCCGAACGCGCAGCCCTCCACCTCCTACGCAATCGCTCCCGGCTCATCTCCAGATCTACACATGGCAGTCCTGCACTCTACGAGAGTTGTCACAGCTCCTAACCTCCGCTTTACCCTCTCTATTGCCCGACCCGCCAGTGGGGACAAGGTTATGTTTCCGACTCATCTTCCCTGATACGCGGGGAGCAGCGACGCTCGGTCCCGACGTGAGGGGAAGGTACTTGAGTAAGGATATAGGGAGTATGGTCATCGGTGCGAAAGACGGGCCACAATCACAGAGACGGGGGAGTGCGGCGGAAACCCGTGACGAGAACGGGAACAATAATAATATACCTTCCGGGCCAAGAGGGCTACGACTACCCGGCGACGATGCGGAGAAGACACTGCAAGACGTCCGATTCGTGGTGGGCGATTACGTCGATTGTGCTATCCTGCCTCCGTTAGAGGATGGGTCGATTGCACCGCCTATTGTATCTGGACGGGGAGCTGGAGGAGGCGGGAGTTCTGTGATCGGGGGTGGCATGAGAGCTTTCCGGGAGAATGGGTTCGGTGGGAGACCTGGTCGTGGTGGTGGGAGAGGAGGACACGGTCCTTCAGTGATTCCCAGTGGTGACTGGAGACGCGGAGAGAGATTGCCGGATGGGAGTGGGAGAGGCTACGGAGGCGGCTCCAGGAGGGGATGGGCGCCGTATTAGCTAGTATCGCGAGATATCCAGCATGGTTTCCTTTTCCTTCCAGGTATGTAAGTGGTTTGTGATCTAGATGGTGGATACCCAGGGCAATCGGGGTATGGTGTTTAGTCGCGAGCCTTAGTCTTGCTTTAATGATGTCAGGTAAAAGTGTATTTACTGAAAACCGAATATTGTCGACGCGTCGGGGAAAATGGCAGGCAGGACTCCGTATCGATTGGAGTTTGACAATACCTAAACGCAGGCAATTGATCCAGCCAAACGGAAGTGCATAGTGTCCGTTCACAATTCAAATGGACCGCAATAATTTCCCCCCGCTTTAATGAAAACATGCAGCCGGCGCCGTCACGAACAGCCATCTGTATTCCCTTTCATCTTATCTCTCAACCGACCGCGCATCTTCAATCAAAAAAGAACCGATCTAGTATTCAACAATCGTATCCCCTCTTCGCTTCCCTCGGAAGTCATATTTTCCCTATCGCATCCATAATCAGCAAGAGACAATTCGACGACTCGACACCAAACAATGGGTAAGTTGGAGGTACTCGACCTACATCGGTCTTGTAAGCGATATATCCCAGTGAAACTGGGATCACTGCAGCATAGAGGAACGTTATCCACGCATGGCGTGGTGTCCAGCGGAAGTACTTGTACCGATTCTTATTGTAGTCTGTCCCATTGTGAATGAGGAGTTGATGTCCGAGTTAGCCTTCTGACCTTAGCATTCAATTCGATTCGATGGCATATGTTGAGATCATGCCGTGCAATCCGCATGCACAGCATCAATATTTTAAACAACGATTCATGGAACTGCGCATAGGACACAAAGAAACGGACGGGGGAGATACCCTGATATTTCTGGAGAGCCGGGTCGAGGATCAGCGCTGTACAACTCGTTAGCAAGATCTCAGGCACACGCAAGCGGCAATTGGTACAGGAAACACTCACACTTGCTATGAGCCATGTTTGCGGCGTAGGAGACTGGGAGCGAGGTCGATCAAGGTTGAGTGGTGAGGTCGGCCCCGGCCGGCGACAACGAGGCATCGTAAAGCGTCACGGGAAATTGATTGCTGAGTCAGCCCAAGTTAGCGGTCTTAGTGTAACTCCACTAACTTCGTGTAACTTCCACTTCTTCTCTTGGCATACTGTCTTGTCTTTGTAGCGAAGTTAGCTTCCCACTTATCGGTGGTTAGGCCTCAGCGTTACTGCTACTGAACGTCCTGGGTTCCTATTCCAATGGCTAACAATACCTTATCTTGGTGAATATGACGATTCACTCTCCCTCTGTGGCTATTTGACGGACTGGTCCAGCTGAGAAAGTCACTTCTCATCAAGCCTTGGTTTCCAGCTCCCGATATTTCCAGTCAAAGTTATCTTAAGCATGTGTTGAAGCCGTATACCAATTACTACAGCTTTCCCTCTCCGAACTTCTACTTCCAGAGATCCGTATAACCTTTATCCAATTCTCTCAATCATATCTACAATATACCTTCCGACGACTGGCATGAACTTGAAGCCATGGCCCGAATCAGAGGTAGCAATATAGAGATTTTTGGTGTTGGGTACGGACAAACACAGAAGTTGACGTCCTTAGTATCGCCGTCCCTGAGGTGGCAGATTAGCAGCTGATACTGAGTAGTGTATGTGTCATGCAGGATTAGGGAGACCTCCCAGAACTGGGTGAGGGCTCCTTACCAGCAAGTTGAAACCCGGGGCAGATCGGCTGGTTCTGGGATCATGTTGCGCACAAAAGATTGCATTTCTTCTCCAATTTTCCGGGGAGCGCCACCTGATAATCACCATGTGAATGGCAAATAGAGCCCCCCCACCCTGGGTTTAGGAGTTGTAGTAGTTTGTGATGAAACAGCAGCTACACAGCTTCAGTAAGCCATCTTTGTCTGGTGGGAACAAACTTCCTGCTTGCAAGGTAATGATAAGTATGTCATGTTGAAAAAGGGACCTCAGATAGGTGTTCACCTTGCTCTAAGTCGTCAACAATACAGTTCTTGTACTTCTCAGCTTCTTTGGGAGTCAGTTGAAGGCCTCCAACGCAATGAGCCTCATCCTTTGCGTCGACTAGCGTCGCAGTACCCGCTCCCGTACACAGAATGACAATGTCGGCGATACGGGTCTCTGAGGGATACTTGCCGTCCGGCAATCCGATGCTTCGAGGAGGATGGTGGGAGAACCGCTGCTTAGCGATAGCATCAATACCTGAACCATTCTGCCGGACGGCCTCATGCTTGTCGTCTGGGATGTGGTGGTTGCTCGGCCATCCTGTGATCAATTAGTTCAGGGAATACTCTTGGAGAACTATGTGAGGCGGAATTTCTTACGAGTAATAAGGAAGTTAAATCCACTGTGAATATCACCTCATAGCACACGAACAGGAGCCCGCGTAATCATGATGCTGAGGGGCCTGAATGGCCGTCTCGGGACTCGGAAGTCATCAAACAGACTCCTTGCCACTCATAGGGGATCAGTACTGGGATAACTGAAGATTGGCGCTAAACTATCCCGTACCGCATTAGGAAGGAAATATTCAATTATGCGAATCAGGGTGCGTTGCACAGGCATAGTAACTGGGATCCTAAACGTTGCCGAGATCTTTTATGATGCCACTAGTATATGCGCCAATGTAACTTGCTAGTACTATCACTCCTCCCCTCCCATGCCGCATCTGAAGCATGCGCATTAACGGAATCAGTATACCCGCGTGCAATCTCAAATACTTTTGCCCTTTCCTTGTCGCATTGCCGGTGCAGGACCAGCACTATATCATGAATCTAACGACAGATAAATAAAATAATTTGATGTGTTGCCGTTATTGACCCAAATGGAAGACTGTGGCCTGCTGAAATAATTCCCGGGAATGTGAGAGAGATGATATTAACGAATGCCCTGTAACATGCTTGAGGAAGCCTCAAATATTGCTGTGTAGTTCAACTCCCACCCATGAATCCCTGAGTCCGCTCTAGGACATCCCAGCCCGGCAACCAAGATAATGCTCGTCTATCGGGCGCCCATGGTCAGAATACAATTAAAAGTCCCCTTTTTTCGTACGTTTATGCCGACAATGGAAGGATTGATTTGGCATAAATGCGTAACATGCAGTCGGGGAAGTTGTGGAGGCTGATTTGTCCACGTTGAGAAGCGCGGGGGCTTAACTACATCACTTGCTAACTATTTTTATCTGAATTGTTTAGGTTGCCGCGCTATCCTCCCGTGTGACTGATTGGGTTGTGCGTTTTGTTCTCTGATAACTATCAGATTTCATTTCAGCCACCCAAAGGATTATTGGTTAGAGCTGCAACATTCGCACACACATTGCTGCAATTGACTAGTGCAGCGCCAAATGAGGGGAGAGGAGATATTCTAAAAATATTAACGCCCTTGGCTTGTCCAGGCGTATTCGTGAGGATGCGCTTAATCTAGGGCCTGGACAAAAGGAGAGAACTCCCGCACCATTAAGCGCCGAGGTGCTGTAGTTCGCTGCAGTTTTTCGTTTCAGCCGGCTGCAGAGCGAGCCTTGGTGGATCTACGTCGTTTATTATAGAGTCACAACATGCATCAAAGCAGGCTATTCTTGCCAGTTTTTTTGAATCCGGCCTGTCATTTTGTAGCTACGGCGAAATATTTAAGAGTGGGATCTGACCCGGCTGGATAGTAGTCTTGCAACAACCAGCTAAGTACTTCATGATATCAAGCTACCATTTTAGCATTTCCTTCAACTTTTCGTCATCCCTGTACGAGTGCTTTCTCGCCTGAAGGTATCCTACCATGCCGCAGCCATCACTTCACAACCACATCGCTGTTTACAGTGCACTGAGTGCAATCAAGCCTGAAAGTCACGAAGAAGTCGTCCAAATGCTTTGGCAGGTGATCGTCATCGAGTGGTTCCCTGTTTGAGAGGGGTCTAAGTTCGGCTTCAAGGCACCTCTCCTCACCAACAATAACCAGCCTGATGTCATTGTCATTCAAATCATGGCGTCTTTCCGCAACCCGCAGTCACCGGAGGACCTCACGGAGAATGCAATCATGCAAATCGAATGCAAGAGGCCCCGTATGGATACAAAAATGGGTTGGGAGGGCACGGAGCAAGGGCAATTCTTGGATGATCTAGAAGCAACTGGAAATCGATCCAAGAGACTGTACGGTGCGATAGCTATTGGCAAGAAAGTCAAGTTCTACCGCTTCGATGGCAACGCAGCCACAAAGCTAGTTCAGCTTCACCAGGATACAATTGATCTCGACACTGATGCAGGGCTCAACCAAGCAGAACAAATGATGAACCTGGTGAGAGTGGATGGGCTGCGATGGGCAATATCCTGACATGGCAGCAGTAATGGTGCCCATTTCAAAGAGCATGGCTGATTCTAGTATTTCTATGCTTTTGGTTTTTCATTCTTTGATGCTCTGATCTGTGTTCTGCTACTGTGATTTGCTTGTTTGAATTTTATTTGGATGTGTTATTGTGATCATTGGTAACTCTGTCTGTCCTTTTCCTCATCAATTGTGAGAGGCAACAATTTTGTGTACTAGTTGGTTGAAGTATTCAAGGCGACACTGAGTTTCTCCCATACTCACTGTAACAAAGACAGAATTCACACATGCAAAGATACAAATTCTTATTACTTAAGAATTCTGAAATATACCACCAACTTGAGAGAATTCTTGACAGGCAACACTGATCCCAACTAGAGCTGCACCGCTAGGTGGACTGTATATGCGGTCATATATTTTCAAACATGGATTGACAACAGATGCCTTGTCTTCACACCATGTGTTGCGCCTGTCATAAGTTGCTTCCGAATAATTTGAGCGAGTAAAGGCTATTCTCAGCTGTTTCTTTTCAGACGTAAGCAGTGGTGCGGTTTGATCTAGCACGATGCAAAACTGTAATGGACCATATTAGTATTCCTGCAGAATAGCTAAAGACAGGGAAGCATTACCTCAAGTTCTTTAAGAGTAGATTGTTCTACCGTCGCAGAAAATTCTACTACCCTTCCATTATCTGGCACTTCGATAATTTCACAATCATCTGTGGTCGTAATCCCTACCTCCCTGGTATTGGCTGACTGATAGAAAAATCCCAGTCCAGTAATATCAGATTCACAAAAATATGCCACAATACGAGTTAATTTATCTCGACTGTTGTCTGGCTGAATCCGCTCAAAGAAGAGTTTTTGGGCTTGGTCGAACGGAGGTGGCTCTTGAGGCAGCAACAATAGAGGACGCTCCGACGAATTCCTGGAGGATGAAATGGCCCGAACGAGGTCGTAGGAAGAGTTCAAAGCCCAAGATATAGCCATCTAAAGGATATCAACATACAGTGGGTTCTCTAGCTGTGAGATTTTGAATTGGTAGATTGTGCTCACAAGCTCCTCTCCAGTATCAGACTGATACTGGTGTCGCATACATTTGTGCAATGGATGATGGAACTCTGGAGACTGAAAGGTAATTCCTCGATCGTGAGTGGTGTCTATTTTAATAGCACCAACTCGTCCCTGAAGCTGACCCGGATAGGTTGAAGACTGACCATCCTTTGTAAGCCAGATCGTTAAGCATCGGATTATTTCACCTTGTGAAAGTTCAATAGCGTCGGATTCGTCCATCCATTGTCCGACAATAGCAGGACTTTGCTGCATGAAATAATCGAGCCTTAACCCTGAAATATAGGGAGAAGACCTGGACCGCCCTCCATGTCCCACAAAGGCTTGGATCCGCCGCACGTTTGTCAAGAGAGCAAATGTTTGATATTCCCCGGACAGTTGAGTGCCTATACGGTCAGCAAGCTCACAATCATACCTTATTTGCTGATCTGAAAGGCACTGAGTATTGTATTCTTTATGTTCAGCTCGCGCTATAGGAAACCGGCTCAGAGGCTGGCTCTGAACACCGAGCCTGGCGATGTGGCTTTGATGTTTCTACCAAACAATTAGCATGAACTTGAGGAGATAAAATAGTACTAACCATTATAGCAACAAATCCTGATATGATATGGCCGTCTTCCACGCGAGGCCGCAGCTTAGTAGTCGACTCACGAGAACGAAGACGGATGGAAGCAAAACACATGCTCCGGCCGTAACTCGTCGAAACCTGGATAGGTTATCTATGGCATGCCTTGAATATAAAAAAAAATACAGCAGAATACTAACTTCCAAACCACATATCCCACTCTCGAGGTCTTCAGCTATGGCCTCAACAGCCGTAATCCGCTCTCCCCCCAATCCATCTATCAGAAATGAAATTTCGCATCCTCCGCGACTACCGAATGTGACAGTCTGATCCGTATAGAAAAAGTCCATGCCCATAATCGGGTGCATAATAGAACCCATGTGCAATACCAGTCGTAAGAGTGATGTTAACCATATGCCGCCTGGCCCGCCGAAGTCAATATCAACCAGGGGTTCAAAAGGACTGGGATCTTGGAATGGTTCGACGGTGCTGATTGCAAGATTCTCATAGGTAGGGACTCCAGGTACCCAGAGATGGGTTCGTGGCATGTTCCATTCAGCTTCGCATCCCTGTGGATCACTTTCGCTGGCACCCTTAAACTGGTTCATAGAATGAGCCATTCCAAGAGTGACAATTTTGTACGCCTATATTGACCAAATCAGTACTAGCAAAAAATTCCGTAGAGAGTAAGCGGCGTACATCCACACCGGCTACCAAGTAGTATTCCGATGAGTCTTGTCGGGGCTCCAGGATGCCACAAGCAATACCTTCGCCTTTGCACTGGCCAATCCATGCAGATGAGACACTGTCGGCGAAATTGACTTTTAGGCCGACTAAGCCACTTGAGCAAAAAGCAACTTCGATAGATTCAATATGCGTGGCAGATGTAATCTCGACATGTTCCTCTGAGGAGCCCAGATTATAGCCGACCTGGCAAGAAGGCTCTCCGCTCAAACAACTTATTCCGGATATAAAGCTCACAGAGCCAATTTTGGTGAATAGAACTCTGATTTGGATGCCAGTTTCGGGTAGATGCGACGGAAACGATGAAACCCTGTACTGCTCGATGCGACAACCTTCCTGGAGTTGGTTACTGTTATCGGGCGTGGTTAACTGACCGGAAAAGGAAGCTGTGACTAGAAGGCTTCCTAGACCCCCATCGGTGTCATCTTCCTTTGACAGCTTCAACTCATTTAGCCGAACAAAAGAGGCATGAAGTCCATAGAATTTCTTTGGTGCAGTCATGTCAAGCTCAACTAGAGCAGCAATGGGCTCAACCAGATTTCGAATTCTTTTTCGGTTGAGCAAAAACAGATTCGAAGAAGTTAAAAGGAGTTTGGTACCTTCATAGAGTCGCGCCCAATCACGTCGGATAGTGAGATCTGGAAAGAGAAAATCAAAATCCTGACCGAGGGCAAACTGGCTCTTCCAGAAGCCCCGAGGGAGATTCCTAAAATGGGCCAGCAGAGCAAGCTCTCGGCAAACAAGCCTCAGTTTTGAAACTTGTGAAACAGACAAGTAAGATAGGATTTCATAGATCAGTTCGAGAGAGAGTTTGCCAAAAGGGTATGCAATTCCCGTAATATACGGAGAACTGGCCACTTTCTGTTTCAGTGGCAGCCTTCTTGAAGCAGAGAGTTCAATTTCATCTAAAGAGGGTATACCACAAGGGTCTGCATAGAAAGGTGACGTTAGATCGATAGCACGGGCAAGACCATATGGCTTATGTGTAGCGGCGGCGCCTCCGAAGCTGTGACCAAATTGAAATCTTGAAAATTCGGCGCACGGGGTGTTGTAGAGTTGGTTGAACACTGATTTTCCAACATTGATACTTTCTCCTGCACAAGACAGTCTTTGCAATAACAATTCCCAACAGGAACTATGAAGCCCGTAGCCCCAACAAGCTCCCTTTTTTTGAAACAACGTCACTTCCACCAAGGTTTCATTATCCATATAACAAAGCTGATAGTCAAGGGGTGCACAAAGAATGTTGCGAATATGTAGATACCCAATGCCAGTTATATGAAACTTACGAGGCATAGAACTGTCGGTAAAGATTCCCCGCACCTCAGCATACCATGGACGCTTCCGGGTTACTGGAGCTTCCAGGTCATCGATGCCATCGGCTCGAAGGATGATTCCACAAAATGGGCAATATACATTAGGTCTCAAATCCATTCACAAAGCAATTAATTGTAATCGGAGAGGTGGAAGCTGATCAGAGCGATAGACAAAAAAAATACTACTAGTAGAGAACTGAATGTCTTCTCGCCCCTTTATCTGCCTAGGCGCTTAGCCGCTCTGCCTCAAGGACTTTGAGTAACAGCGAAAAGTACTGTAAAGGTAATAAGGATAATGTCCAGAAATGTTAGAGTAGGAGTGGCAGTCAAGGATCAAGATCTGAGAGCACAACGGTTGGAGCAATTCAACATTGGCCCACAAGCACGTGATCATGGGCACATGACTGTTGAGGAAAACAGGGGTCCCAAAGAAATTCAGGAAAAACGACCTTATTACATAAAATAATAGGTGCACAGTTGCTGATGTTGCAAACTTGGTAGAATTTTGAGCAGGACAATAACAAGCAGCGTTGGTCATTGAATGGCTGTTGGTACTTTAACGCAGCAGATTGCAACCACTGGTTTTCTAGAGACACCTTCTATGTTCCTTCCTGACTCCTGAGGAAATGAGTCATTCCCTATAATGTTTATGGTATAGAGCTCAGACCCAGGGATCGTTTTGTGAATGCCATAGAGACTCGCCGTGGGACAGTCATGCAAGGCCGTGTCCCAGGTGGATCTGCATTGTATTGTAGCCGTATAGAGCGCAATATTTGAGCAGAGTTAGCCTCACAGTATATGACCCCGATGCCCTCGGGCCATAGTAACACATTTCACTTTGTAGATCAGAAGATGACGATCAGAAGTGCATTCAATATTGTTCCAAGTCTAACTCTTAGCTAATCAGACATTCCCCTCCACGTTCTAGGTAATGATTTATATTCGAGAAGATGACGTTCACAGAGATCGAGACTTGTAATGATCCCAAGTAGGTGGTTCTGATAAGACTAACTTCCTGAGAGGAAATTTGTTACCTTGTCACAAGACTCTGAGTAGTTCTATTTCTTCCTTCCAATCCCCACTAGATAGCAAAAAGTGCGGCCAATTACCGGGGACCTGGGTGCCGCGGCCCCGTTCCAATATCTACTCTTCCATATTGTTGCGGAAACTGGGAAGCTGTAACAAATGGCCGGCAATCACATTGCCCATCAGATCATATCCATCCGCCGTCAAGTGAAGTCCGTCATCCCATATTGTTTCTCTGAACTCCTCTGTGCCGCTATGGTAGGGAATCTCCTTGTGGAGGTCAAACGTATGGCTAAGAACTAATTAGAATGCACAATCCCAACAGGAAGGGAAAGCTCACAATTTTTCACATGAATGGCTCAGTATCTGTGAGTTTAGCTCCTTTCGAGCATTATCCAGTCTTGTGCTCACAGCAGAGCATTCGGGAATAGTGAGCGCTAAGACATTTGCTCCACTGTTGAGAGCCACAGTCCAAGTATCTTTTAGCGCAGGGAATATCTTAGAGCATGGGTAACCATATCCGAGGTCACTGACTAAAAGGTTAGCATAGTACTCTATGGCTCCCCACCCGACAGAATCAAGGCTCACTGACTTTGTCCCACCAAGGATTATCACCCAATCATAGGAGGCCTCTGTGCCTACACAAGTAAGTGAGTTTCGATCGACGCTTCACATAATTTAATTAGTCACTACTCACATTTCTTTTGGAGTCGAGCCAAGAAGCGTCCTTGGGGGCTGATTACCAAGTCCCCTGGGAGCCCATCCACATCCACACCGATGATGTGGGACGGGAAGGCAGTTTTAAGCCGCTCTTCTAGTTTCCGAGCGTACGGATGGTATTCAAGTCCGAAATGATAGAATCCTGCCGTTAGGGAGTTGCCGAAGCAAAGAATGGACAGTTTTCTGCTCATCTTTCATACAATAAGTTGCAAACTAAGTTTCAGTCGCGTTGTCCCTCCCCCTCACAGTGCCCGATGTTTGTTTAAAGTCAGGCACAAAGAACGAGTTAACGTCGGTAGGAAATCGGCCCGAGCTGGAGCACCTTCTTTTGTAGATCAATATACTCGGATTATTCGATCCTGTAGAGATATCAATACCAGTAAGTGACCTCAGCCCGATACGACTATGTACCATTTAGCACAGCTCGCGCTCTTAATATAGTATTAATTCATATACATGAAACCTATATGTCTTTGAGTAAGTTAATGAACTTATCAATAGCTGGTGCTATGTAAGATTGGCTATTTTCATGCATGTTGGGAAGTAATACATTATTAATTACATGCTGTACGGTCGACACTAGTAATTCTCGCCGCCTAACTAACATGACTAGCCCCACCGCTTCACTGTGGTTGGCTTAGAGACCACGTGATCTCGGCTACCTTCCGTGGCTATAGTTGCCGCCGTCCTGATTCGACGTTCTAGTTGTCAAGCCGATCCCATCTGGCGCAGACTACTAGTAGTTCTCCATCCTCGAGGCATTTTACTCATACTGCTACTAGTTCATTATACACTCTGTTGTGCTACTACCTTCATACCTTTTCGTTACTTTCCTTGTCTTGCTATCTGCGACCTGCTTATTACCTCGGTGCGACTGACAAGGCCCCGTGGGCCAAAAGTGTACTCGAAACGGACACGTCGTTCTTCGCGTCGATCCTGCAATTCTTAAGCCTTTCTTTGATTCGTTTGACGCATATGTCGAAGAAAATCCAGTGGATGCTGAGAAACTCGCCGCTGCTAAGGGGTCGATTGATTGGCTTCATGATTGCTGCCGGCCTCCGCCAGAATCTCTGTCCCTGCCACTGATTTCGACAACATAAATGCTGCTGCAGATGCTGTCGATGTGACTTATGATCGGAACAGTGAGAAAAGTGAGAAACATGTGTGGCAGCTAAGAGGAAATGACAATTTGGGCAATGGCCAACTATCAGAATGGGCAGGTTAAGATCTACAGCCAACCCGTGTCTCCGATCAAGCTAAATGACATATATTTAGATGCGTGTGTTAAGAAATTAAAGTCGTCGTCCTATTTTCGGTTGGCTTATTCCAAGTCCACATGCCGAACTATTCTTGATGTGTTGTTTTGTGATCGACTTGAAGGGCTCCGACACTTGATTTGACGATCTGTGTAGGACAATGTGAAAAAGGAGGGCAGCTACATTGAATGGCATCCTAGCCCGCCAGCATCAGTATGGAGTAAAAACATAACATTTTCCAGGTTTTCATTATATGTAAGAACCCCGGCTGGGCCGCCCGAAGCTCCACAAGGCTGGAAAGACTAGCATTATTCGCGTCTGTGGATATAAGACCCAGACCCAGTTTATGTACACTGGAAAAATTGGCAATAAAACTGCATATGGGGAATCGGACGAAAATTGGACGTTCTTTCGGAAGCCACTAAGATCCTATGTGAGAGCGTTGCACTTCCGGATAGGTGGTAGTTTAGACCTTGCTCTCAGCGTTTCCCTCAGAATTAGATGCATCAACCTCTTCCTCCCTATCTCCGTTCCGGATGGCAAGGTACAAACAGATCGAGTCGAGGTAGAACTGGAGGACAAACGATATTCCAATAAACCAAAAGGTAGCCGCTCCTTGGTAAGCAATTGCTCCTGCGTAGTGGGCGGGAATTCCCAAGCCAGGCAAAAAGAAGAGCGGAACGAGGAAGTTGAACACAGCCATATATTTAGGGAACGAAGGTCGCGGACGTTGATCGATCATGATTGCATAGGACCATGCCCAGTCTTGGACGAGGAATGATGGCCATGGCAGCAAGAGGAAATAGAAGAATAGGTCTGTCAATGTTTGCGTTGACTCAGGTGAACGGTCCAACCGGTAAGGGATGAGAGCCAAAAACTCTGCTGGTGTGATAAATGTGAATAAGCCTGCAGCGCCGGCGCACAGCTGCAAAGCACTGACGATATATGGAACATTTGGGATTTTCCGAATCTGTGATGAAATAGAAGCCGTATATGGCACGTAAAATGTCGATGAGACTATCATCAATGCTGCGCCAGCTTTCGTCTCGGTGGCATGCTCTCTGAAAAAGGCAACCATTTCGTCGGGAGTTTTGTATGCCGAAATAGGAGGAAGCTGGTGGGCAACACCAAGTGAAACAAGGAAAAAAGTGCCACAGAGCACACCACAGACTGGACCACAGATATACTGGAAAGACTTGGCACTCATCCAGCGTTGGCGGCCTATGCCAGCCAAGAAGTTTTCGGTGGCGCGGATGAACGACATTTTCCCCTCGTACGGCAGATAGACCGTTTCGCCTTCAAAACAGACTGAATGACTGGTGGAAAACAGAATATCCCGCCAGTTCTGTGAGATCCAAGAGGGTATTTATATCCCATTGTGCTTTCCCCTGAAGTAGGTCCAGTGCTATGGACTTATTTGATTAGCCCGCCAGCAGTCAAGAAGAGTTCTTCCGACATTAGCCCGATAAATGACAGTCGGAGAAATGTAGATGAGATCCCCCGCCATCTCTGTCGCTACTAGTTAATTTCACTGCTTTAATGCGCCGAGTCGAAGATGTCACTACTATCTCATGGTGTCCTCGGGCTATCTTATTTATGCGACAGCAGACACCGCCGAAAGCCCTGTTTTCCGCCAGGCTTCACACATACTTAGAAGTAGCACATGCTAGCCAACCAATCATATTGCGATTCTTCCCCTGCTACGTTCTCCAAAAATCATACTTTTATTAGGCTCAACTCCTGGCGCAGCTGGAAGTAAACGCCATTCTGTGACGGGGTTGTGATCGTGGGAGTATAGTGATTTTGAGGTCCTTGGTCGATGCCAGCCTATCTTTTTATTTTTATTGTCATTATTGTTGTTTTTAAATAAATAACATCCACAAGCGGGATGGTTTCACCTTTAACCGGCCATATCCATCGTGGTAATCTGCTTCTAGGCTTTTTTAGCTTCGGTTCAGCTCAAAGTGTCGGATCAATCGCAGCTCGACAGATGGAATAATTATATGATCACTTTTGTGGCTACAGCTAACATTAATCAGCCAGAATGCATCAACGAATCCCACCCTCAAGACTTCAGGTCTACAGGATCTGACGAAGCTCTTCTCCATATGAGATACTGCAACAGCAACTACTCGCAAGGAATTCCCTCTAGCAAGGCTTCGAGGATCGCCTAGCCGCGACAGAGTGCACTTCTTGAATGAGGTTACGAAGCATACATTGCATTGTTTCACCAGAGCACAAATTGATATAGAGGCGGCCAGATTATTCGCCTTCACGACCTCAGTCCATGTTCTACGACTCATTTCTTGCCGGCTTTACCAGTCTCCAGAAACGATTTCAATACGGATTGGTTTCGACTTCTTTCTCCTTAAACGTCATCGCCGATATTTATGATACGTGGTTGGTCATGGGCCTGAGAAATTTTGGTTGATTCAATCTGCTAACGTCCTGGCTTGTTTGCATGTCTTCCGCCCTCCACCTTTTTACTCGACTCTCTTTCCACGGCGATTGTGAATGAAATCCACAGCTCCAGAACAGATGTGGAACTATGTTACTAGTGCAACAACGAAAACGACTGCAGCTCGGAGAGTGCTAAGGGCTCAGGTTATTAATTACTCTGTGTTTTATTTGATACTGCAGATGGACTAGATATCCTCAAAAGCCTGCATGGTTAACAGTCGCTAAGTGCACAGGTGAACAGTCCCAAATCTCGGAGATTCTGACTACACGATACAAACGACCTTGCTGACATTACTTCTTTCTAAGAGCTTTAGAACCTAACAAGGGTCCAGGGCCCGTCGACAGTTGCACCCTCCATTAGCATCAGCATCAGCATGATCAGTGTCCCCGCTGTACGAATGGAAGCAATCCGACTTCGCATTTTAAAAACTATACCGGCATCAGAGCAGCGCAAGAGTCTCGGGGAATTGCACTGTGCCAAATCACCACGGCCAGCTTTCGCTCGTGTTGTTAGAGGAACTGTGTAAGAACATATCCTGGAGCTCGCTTTCTTGAAGCAGCACACTTTGTTCTGGCACTTCGAGTCGAGGCTCTGTGCTCAAGTGGCTGGGAAATAAAAAGTCATCCACAATGTCCAACTCTGGTAGCTCGTCGTTTGTTGGGCACGAGATTTCAGTAGAGAGCTGGTCAAACTCATGGAAGTTGACACTCTGTGGGGAAGGAGCTCGCAGAGCCTGACCCATAGGAGTTTCTCGATGACTGTAATCTCCTCCTTCCCTCGAAAATTCCACGGAAGTGAGCAGCGAGGAATCACGATGGTCGCATGGAATTTGCGGCTGCCTTGGGCTGACTCCACAAGTATCCTTGCCCACCCTGGTTTCCAGTGAATCCAGATCGTACAGCAGTGTGAGAGGGGTGCCCCAGAGTCTTGCAAAATCGTGGTAGGTATTTCGCAACTCTAAGTACTTTCTTTCAGTAGCTGCGGGAGTCGTGTCTCGCTGGAAAACCTTCCGAAAGATCTGAAGTGACGCTGCAAGCCAAACAATACTCGAGATGAGTGGGTTAACATATTCGATATGCCGGTCACTGCATTTGGATAGGAGGGAATAAATATTATCCCCTGCTTGCAAACAGGAATCTAATCCACGTCCATACAGTTCCCCGCCGGCCGCGGATGGAGACGAACCGGGCAGTTGCTCACCAGGAATGGCAAGAGTAACAGTGCCGTCAATAACATCTCGGACTACATGTACATGATAGATCATAAAGCGAGCAAGCTCTATGTTCATGAATATGCTGTACTTCTCACTTTCTAGTTGCCGAGATATTAGGCTGGCATCTGTGCCCTTGTCTTGAAGGTCGAACATTGATCCATCACAGTTCAATTCATCTGGGAGGCTGTCGCAGGTGTCTTGAAAAGCTTTGACAAGGCTGGAAAACTCATCTGAGTCTTCATCGCAGCACTTCGACTTGTAAGCCCTCCTGAAATAGCTCAATAAGTGCGATACCCTGTCATCTGGATCCAGATCAGAGAATATACTCAGTATATTTCCTTGACACAGGACTTGTGCATCCCGAACCAACGACAGGATTGCGACCCGCCAGGCCGTGGGGTTGTTGTTCTTAGAGTCCTTAAGCATCCTCCAGCGCTGGCTTGGGTCCCGACTTAATAGGCAAGAGGGTTGATATAAATGTGAGAACCAGACTTCATTCGAAACTGGTAAATATGTTTCATTCATCCGTGCGTCTATCGCCGTAGGGGACCGTCGGATAACTGACGCGAAGACATCCATTTCCCACAACGCCCACCAACATCGTCGTCGTTCTTCACTTAATGTCCATTTTCGAATTGATGATTCATCGGAGGGAGCTTCACTGAGGCCCTCATAATCGATGAGATGGAGATTTAACTCATACGCAATGCGGATGCAAGTTCCTAGGAACCTCCAGGAATCACCACGAATGCCATTGATGAGCTTGTATAATGCCGCTAGGGTCATTGCCTGGAGAAGACAGAATGGTGGAGACGTGTCGGAACATTGGTCGAGTGCTTCATTGATGTGTCTGATTGAGAGTTCATGAAATCGACGGTGGCAAATGTTGTGTTTGAAGTAATAATCTTCGGCTGGTTCTCGTTGATATCGAGTAGATATGGAGAACATAGCTGACAGCAGGGCGACAAGATAGCGGTAGTCGGAAATATCTCTTATTTTGTCACTGAAAGATGGCCTATGAAATAATGAGAAGCCAATTGACTTCTCAAAACATTCACTGATCCTAGAATACCGGTAAGCAAGGCTCATCCAAGAAGCTGCATATATAATCTCGACATCTTCCTCTGCGATATCTCTTGAGGGACTACTTGTTGCACTGATCAATTGACATTATTGTAAAACATAGCAGTGGGAAAGTCAGAAACTGGTGGAGGAAAGGTAGACATACAAATACTGAACTGCGTCAATAGGTAATTGGAGTTCCATGCATGTTTGTTGTAGGGTAGTTCCTGCGCCGGCAAGCTTAATAAGGAAACCATTTATGGATCCATCGTCCAAGTTTAGATGGAGTGAAGGTGTTTCATGCTTGGGATGGAAGAGTGATGAGACTGTAATAACTCTCACAAAATTCCATGCTGTTTCTCCAGACTCGATCATTTTGTCCACACTTCTCTCCTCTATTTGAGCAGCCTCTTTGCTCTTACTTCCTGGGGCCCTGTAATGCAGCGACATGTCATCTCTCAGATCATGTTCGCCAAGGCTCTGATTGACTAGGTTCCTCTTGTGCTGCCGCAAGGTAGACCCTGTATGTTGTGAGTAACTTGTTCCCAGTACAAATGTACAGCGAATTATTCACCAAATTTTGGTCCAGGTTTAAGTCTTTTGTTGGGATATGTGCAGATCTGTGCAGTTTCACGGCACGATTTACATTCTGGGTATTCACGGTTGCTGTAGGCCTGCTGTATTAGATTTTGTTTGAGTATCTGACTAGAATGTGGAGGCAACCATTTTAATTTTCTTCTGTAAGCTTGGTCAGAGTTCAAATTCTATGTGGACCCGTCTTGGGGGCAGTTATATGGGTTCTGGAACAGACAAAACCAATTCACAGAAGCAGCTAGTGAGAACAGAAAATCTATAAACCATTGCAGAAAATCAAGGGGTATTCACCTACCTTCTGCATACATGACATGCAAGGGCTCTTGCTTGAGGCGGAAAATTACTGATTGACTGGTTATGTTGCATGATTGTGCTGTTGTGATGGTCCTCAGCCGCTATTTCTTCAAGGAAGTCGAGATGCTTAATGCCGTCCTCGACTTTTTTTCATGACAGAGTGAAAAATGACTTCAGTGCAAAATGATTATGGCCTGATGGGTCTCCAGTTGCTTAGCTGGCTTTTAGAGTGGACCGGCAAGGTGCGGGGTTCATAAATTTGTGGGCTCGGAGGCATTGCCTTCCATGTGGCCGACCTAACTGACGCAGAATAATACCCGGGATCTATCACGAGGAGACGTGCGGTTCTCCTCAAATGGGCTGCAACGTAGCCAGAAAGCATCCAAAGAGAACGAGAGGCATCATAGTATTTATTTATATGTGCGTCAGTATGTAGTATGGAATTAACCCTGCGTCATTAGCAATTGACCTCGCCAAGGGGCAAACAATCGACATTTCTTCACCGCTGTCACTCTCATCGACGAGCAAACCCCAAAACAGCTAAAAAATCATGAGAGATTATGGCTCTCATTCCTCCATGAGTAACTCTCAACGACGCATTCCTTTCGTCAGGCTCCCTGGCATCTACTTTCACCATTCCAAGAGAAAGATACTTCCGTCCCTATAAAGGCCTCCCTTCCGTCGGAAGTCCGATTCTTATTGCCGAGCTTGGTTGGAGTAATCGATCTACGTCAGTTCTCTTGTATTCGCCTGTCTTCCTGTGCAGGCTTCACTCCATTGCTTTGCTCCAGGTAACCTTAACCAAATTTGCCGAATACCCGTACGGCTTTCTAATATGCTAGGTTACCTGGGTACCTAGGTTATTTAACTATCTAACCTTAGAGCTCAGGCCTAGTTTTCGTTACAGGTGCATCCATCCGACCACCTCGTACTACTCTTCCCCAACCCAAGCATTTCGGACTCGTTGCAGAAAACTAAGTGAAACGACTAACCGATATGTCTCTTCACTAAGTCCAAAATTCGCCACCTTTTTTTATATTATTCAGGGGCAACCTTTTTTTTTTTTTTGTATAGGCGCAGTCCCGGGACTGTCATACAACCCATGCCTTGGCATCAGGTGGGGCTAAACTCTTAGTTTTGCTTGCTGCTGAATTCAAATTTGATGCTTGCTATCAGGCCCAATCCTTAACCCCCCTGCCGACCCTCGATCCCGCACCTCTTTTTAAGGGGAAAGGCTTGATACTGCTTAGGAACCTGTGTACACAGCGTAGTGCTGCTGACAATACAAAGCCACAGTGGAGAAAATGGGGTCTGAGGATGTGGGTTTGTGTCAGCTGAGTTTTATTAGAGGGGATTTCAGCGATCAGCTGAGCCTAATGGGGATGGGTTGGCTGACCTGTCTCCTCGCAGGAAGAGACCGTGCAGAGCGTGCACTCAGGGTGCATGGGCAGGAGGGCAGGAGGGTGGCCGACAATATATTATTACCTTGGAATCGCTAATTAATATTATTTCACAGCAGTCTTCAGCTTCATGCGCGGCTAAAACGGCAATGGCACCTCTTGCCCTGGTGGGCCTAGCGCTGTCCTGATCAGGTTTGGTGCGCCGCACCTTCCCGGCCGGGAACTACCGCCCTGCCCTAACTTATAGTAGCTAGATTGGATGGTCTGACATTGGAGACTTTCACACATAACATAATTACCTAACCTAGGTAGGTAGGTAATTACTGGTAATGACATAGACTAAGTTATGGGAACCTGCATCCCGTCTTGCTGCCACCTGTAACCAAATTGTGACTTCCTAGATTGCCAGATTGTCTGCATTTCGACCCAATTTTGCCTGATAACCCCGATCATCTATCTGACATAGATTCCCTGCCGCAGCCTCAAAATCTTCATCCAGCAATTTCACAGTGCCGTGCCTGTTATTCCAACAATTAGCAATGACGTCCCCATACAAAATCCCCATGTGTCAATGGCAGCTCTTCAGATGTCGGCCAGCGAGGTAGGCTTTCAAATTTTGAGCGGTCTTCTGACCCTTTAAATTTCCGATACTTTCTGAGGGTCGGAATGAATCAGGGATGTCACCAACCAAAGTTAATACAATATATTGAAATATGCATCATATAAGCTTATGTCTGTCTTTGAGACTTGGATACACGATTCAGTATAGAAGGCTTTTATTATAGTAATTCGGAGTGTTCGGTTTTCTACCAGTTTAAAATTAGGCATAGACAGGCAGAGATCAGGCGCCTACAGGTAACTTGGGGTTTCCGACCTCTAGAGTCTCTACTTCACCGCAGATTTGACATCACTTTAGGAAAGAAATTCAGGAAGCCGTGGGATCATTACTCATTTCTGGAACGGAGCTTCCAGGTCGCCTTGATAGTGCGATAATTTGATCCCGGAATAGCTTGACTTGCACGGTGAGACACTGAGAATTCTTCGACTGCATGTGGGGGCAGACGTGTATTGTCCGGAAAGTTGAGGCAATTATCGTTGAACCTGTTCGTTGGTCGTAAAGAGAGTTCCGTGCCGACCATCAGGTCCATACAAATAGTCGTCCATCAGGCACTTTTTCTGTGTTTAATCTCAAGAGGCTCGATTCGCGCTCGAGGAGGTCTTGGAAGGCCTAATAGCTTTGCGAGTCCAAGAGCCAATCTAGCGTATGCATATGCTGTTATACGTTTATTGGATGAGTTAAAATCGACTGCCTGAAATGATCAGCTTGACATCATGTCCGACTTCATCTTTCCAGTGCTCACGACCATGTTGAAGGCTTCTATCTGCTCAATTGTGGGTTCCTCATAGGAAAGGGTGAGCAGACGAAGCCCTTGCTTGAAAAAGCTCGACGCCCGGAGGGGCATTTTGCTGAGAATCTGGAATCCCCTGGTTATTATTGTTGACACTCATCCTGTTACCAGTGTAAAAGGACAGGAACATGCTGTCGTTATAGGACTCGCCTAGAGCCAGAGTTACCAATAAGCAACAGATCCAAATTCGCCCAGCGGATCGGGACTGAGAAGTGCGATATATGGCGCCTAGTTTGCCACAGAAACGCTGCTTGCAGTACCAATGATAGTTGGAGCCGATGAAAGCTTGGAACTGGCCAAGACAGTAGACGGCGTAAGAATGCGTGGAAGCTTGACAGCGAGTATTATTTGATGATTGCATTTGCTCCCTTTCGTTTTCACTATGATTTAACTGTTGTTGCCAACGGTAAACCATGGATTAAACAATGGGTCTCACCCAATGAACGGGCAGCATTGGATTATCTCCTATTGAGTAAGGTAGAGATACGTCAACGCAACGTCAGTGCATTCGCATATTGCCATCACCCTCATTCGAGGCCATGCGATAGAAGCCACTCACATATCGATACTGAATCCTCAGTCTAGCGAAGACGGCCACATCAGATCGTTTCCCAAACAACAGACATGACACTGTACAAGAAGGGACAAACGGTCCGCTTCCATCCTCTTTCCGGTAGGTAATAGTAATACCACTTCCAGTGCTCGCGTAGCTTAGCTATCCGCATGGCTCACAATTAATGCGCCATAGCGAGAACGCCCCAGACCCGCGATGTGGAGGACACGGGTACTATCACAGAGGTTCTCGTCGAGACCGGCAACGCACAGAATCGGAATACAGATGTCACGGAGGACGATCCCCGGTATGAAGTGAGTATACTACCTACCGTATTTGGTGGAAGCCGTTGAGGCTCTAGCAATTGTGTTGATGGGCTTCAGATTCGAAATCGGCAGGGGAGGAAAAGAGTGATCATGGAGGTGGATATTGTGGGAGAGGAAAAGTGATTGCACTGCGATATGTCGTATTTACCTATCGATCCAATACATTTATTTTTGAAAACCAGTGCCTATCATTCCGCAACTGTTTTCAGTCGAGAGTCCAACCACGCCACAGAAGAACCCTGAGGAAAAGCCGTCTTCGATCAACAACTATTCATGGCTTCCCGTGCCTCAAGGAGCTGTAGATAAGCACCTGAACCGAAATCAGCTATCAATATCCGAGAAACAGTTATAAGGCATACCTGCAACGTTCCATCTGATATTGATTGCAAGAAAAGCGTCTTTCAGGTTCTTCACCACCTCTGATGCGTCTGAAGATTTCCCACGAGAATGCATATGTACCCCGCAAATGTGGTATGCGAAAAATAGACCCCACGGCGACATGTCTTCTGGATCGCGACCTAGAAAACACCGTTGTTCAATCAGGTTGGCATTTATCCTTTCTGTAATCTGTTGGACGACGAGTCTTGCACGGTGAGAGCGGTCTGTGTCGAGTATATTTGCGCTACGTGAGGAGAGCCAGGGCGCGTATAGAGCAATAAGCGCACTATGTTGAGCACCCGTATTAGCTGTATAAAACCCGCGCCCGAACAAGGTAAAAGTGTGCAGACCTGTAAATAAATGTAATCTGATCATAATCAGGCGAATCCAGATTCAGTGAAGCGGCAAGCATGGACTGGAGAGTCCTGTCTAACTGTACCCCGACATCATCATGAACAGCCGTGTCACTAGAGACGTAGTGTAGGACTTGGCCCAACAGCCTCGCAGCTTGGCACAATAAGGCAAATTTGCTCATGTGGCCGGCCATAGGCGAAGACAGCTTACAGGAATCATCTGGGTTGACAACCTGGAACATCCATAAGCACACGACGGAAAACAGTCGAGAGCATAACGACCTACGCCTTGATCCCATGCTTCGTCGTCTACCGGCAAAAGGTCATCTAATCCAGGATCCGCTGTAGCAAACGGTCTCCCAGGGGAGCCGATACTCACGAAACTTCGGCCATTAGTATTCAATCTAAAGCCAGAGTTCTTTCTTCGTTCAAAGGGCTGGATACGAACCGGTCGAGAATTACAATCGCCCACCAAGTTCTTCGTCTCTCTTCGACCTCGACTAGTGTGAGGACTCTTCTCGTATTCAATGTTCTGCCGACGTTGATGCCAAGAGCGTGTGCATATCGAGCACATGCACCGACGGACAAGAAAGCGGCAGGGTATATGCCGTGGCCAAGTTCGTAAAGCGCCAAGAGAACCCCAGCCTGCAGAACTAGAATAGAGATAGTACTAGACCCTTCGACGTCAAGGTAGAAGTGCTTCGCAGCGTGGTATAAGGGCGTCCGAGGATTTCGCGGATAGGTGGGAGGTAAAGTGGTAATGAGCTTCAGAGAAAGCAGAAGAAGGACAAGATCTGGTCGAGACTGGAATGACGACCGGAGGTGCAGTTCATAGAAGCGCTTCTTAGAGATAAAGGGCATCCACGAGTGTATGTGTTGAAAGAACTTGGACGCCGTGGCGTGAATTTCATCTATGTCTCCGAGCAGATGCAGAATGTGTGCTGGGGCAGGAGTATCAGCTCGAGAGATTTCGACCGGTCCATGCTGCAAGAGGCCTGGATCCAGGAACAGGAGTGTCGGAAAGTCAATGGATTGAACGTCTTCTTGATGATCGTCGGCCCTTGGCTCCGGTCGCAGGTATACGCATGTCAAGTTCCTCCTACCTCCAATTTTAGTCCAGTTGCAGTAGACTAATGGCTAACATCCACTCACTTCGAGCATGACGAGCATTTCGGAAGCGCCTTGTCACATTTCCTCTTCCGCGTCTTACATGAGGCACACACTTGCTGCGCGTGACTAGGGCTAGAGTCACGGCTGGGGGTTTCCATATTACAGAAAAAAGGCTCCGGCCGCTTTTCCGGTTTTTTCTTGGGCAAAAGTGCCCAGAGTAAAAGAGCAAGAGCGTTAGTTGTTGGTGGGATGGAGATGATGTATTGGAAAGATGGCGCCGCCGCTGCGGCCGCAACATAAGGCCTTCTGCGGCCGGTCCGCGGCCGCCGATGGCCGTCATCATGGACACAGGTCTTTGTCTAAGTAATACAAGGGCAAACACACAGGTGTTGTAGAGTTATACCCCCTTTTTTTTAGAAAAAGAGGAAAAGAAAAGAAAAATGCAGAATAGCCATTCCATGAAAGTGGAGCATACAATGGTACTTCAGCGGTTGGCGATGTTAGCTGTCTGGGTATAAATTCAACACTCTAGCCTGCAGTCCAACATGAAATTACCATCAGAAATTCAATTTATGTGTCTACAAGTTTTGTGACTGCCCTTATACCTCGACTTCAGCCCAAATGAGCCCATACTCCGCCGCCCATGCTGATCCCCGAGGTGCCGGAGACGCGCGACCTACGGCCCTCCAAATTATCCACGACGAGGGTCTCGAGGGCAAACTTACTGATAAAGTGATAGTGATCACTGGTGCCAGTTCAGGAATTGGACTTGAAACAGCGCGGGCATTGTCCGCTACAGGCGCCACTTTGTTCTTAGCTGTGCGCGACGAGGAGAAGGCTCGGAGTGCCCTTGGTGGGATTCTGGAGTTAGACCGCGTCTCACTGGTAAGGATGGATAATACATCTTTTGCTAGTGTTAGAGCTGCGGCAGAGACTATTCTTGCAAGATCAGACAGCCGGGTCAATATCCTCATTAACAATGCGGGTGTGATGGGGATCAAGGATCTCACACTGACCGAGGATGGTCATGAGATGCATTTTGCTGCGAACTACCTTGGCCATTTCCTGTTATTCCAGTTGCTTAGACCTGAATTGCTTGCTAGCTCGACCAGCGAGTTTCATTCCAGAGTCGTCATCGTTGCATCGTCGGCTCATCGTGCCTGCAACTTGAATGAGAGCGATAACTACGGTGTTCAAGAGTGGGGATACCACGATGGGCTGGCATACGCGAATTCAAAACTCGCCTGTGTCTACATGGCCAACGAGATAGATCGTCGCTATGGCTATAGGGGCCTCCATGCAACGAGCCTCCACCCCGGTGCGATCAATACAGACATATCCAGACATGCGAGCAAAGAGTTTGTGGAGCAGATTATGAGCGATGAGAATATACACAAAGTCTTGAAATCGCCTGAGCAAGGAGCTGCCACCACTGTTCTTGCTGCTGTGGGGAAGGAATGGGAGGATAAAGGAGGAAAGTATCTCGAGGACTGTGAAGAGGCGAAACGCGGTGAAGATGATGGTCAGGTTTTTGGAGTTGGATATGTTCGCCAGACCTACGACGCCGACGCTGAGGAACGTCTCTGGAGAGACTCGTTGCAGATGGTGAGAATGAAGGACGATATATAATTGGATGCCTTGAGTCTACCAGGTTATGTCCGGAGACCTCTCGACTCAGGGCTCATGGGTCTTTGATTAGGGTTCAGTCCCATTTCGATGAAGGGCCCTCTCGCACACAGGTTCTATATGCTGTGTTTCTTACTAAATAATGAATATTGTGGTTTTAAACTGCGCTAGTTCCAAGCACAGCTCAAGTTGCAGTCTCCATTGAGCACCCTGGGCTCTGTTTGACCCTAGCGCTGGAACCTCAACTCCAGCCACATCCCGCGAGTCTTCTTCAAGGACCAAGGCAACTCTATCAAGTTCTTGCTTGCCGTACAGGACTCAGTCTGCTGTCTGCTAGGATGAGAAAGTATCAGAGAGCGTGTCTTGTCTAGATGAATCCAGGTTTACCTGCCGCTCTTCTCTAACTAGACCCAGCACTGTAGTATTCTCGTTATGATTGTCCAGATTTGAATAGGATTCATTATAGATAATATTGCAATATTATCAGGAAAACATTGATTAAAATCTAAGTGACCTTAATAATTACACTTCCAAGAAACACCATGCGAAGTTTTGGATGAGTAACTGTCATATTTAGTTGCTACTTCTAGTCTGGGTTTCCCTTATCGTATGAATTACAGCCAAATGAGGGCTGAACCTCAAGTCCCCAATAATAGATAGTACTAATTCATAAAATACGCCCATTCCACTCCATCCTAGAATTGAATTTCAGGCACGATTTAGAATCTTATCTCTTTTCAACATCCCTTCGTAATAGTCCTAGTTCCGTTCTGGTGGGTCCTATGCCGGCCCGGGAACCCTTAAAAGTAAATCGGGACATTGCTCCTTACCGTACCCCTTTAATCTCCGACGGAGTAGGGGATCGAATTTACCCGAAAAGCTCAGATGGCATGGTCTTTGGCTGCCATTGCCCTAAAAGTTGATGATCACCGTGGTCAGCCGTGGCTGGTGGAGACATAAACGGAGGGGTTCGACACGGGAACGGGGCCTAGACCTCATGTCAAGTAGGTTACAGTGTTCGGCAGGCGGAACACAAGCACACCAGGAAAACTTGGAACTTTTCTTGGGCATTGTAGCATACCTCCCTCCTATGTACCTCTAGGTAGAATAGTATGAGCGTCAAGGAGCTATGTGTCGACCAACTAGCTAGCCAATGAAATTATCTATTCTTCCCGTGCTCCGTTCTGGGCACAGAAGAACTCTCAGATCAAGAACAAGCCCAATCCCCGTGTCGACACAGCTCCACATGATCTCCTGATGAGAATGGGCCATTTCTTTTCGAAGCTTTCCGTCCTGTTCCGGTCTTGCGGTCACTGGAACATCGCAACGCATTAGATTAAACTACTAGCCGTGTATCTAGCAGAGCAATCACATATTCACAGTTGAGCAAAAGTCACGAAACTTCAAGTCCAAACAACCATGCGAAGGAACTGCCAACCATTACATTCCAACTTCGGCGGGTGAGCAAATTATCTGTGCATATGTCACCTACAGTCATGCACAACCTTCGACCGCCAACCCCGGCGGCAAGACTGCTGGCGAGTGGCGGGTGAAGCAGAGCCCTTCAAGACTTGAAACATAGTGTTCGAGAAAGCTCGGGCCGTAGCCAAGAGCTTCCCAAGCGGAACGGAGGAGATCGTGGGCTCGAACGTAATCCAGGGCTCGGACCGTTCAACCGACGTCCGTGAAACAATCGGCGGATTCAGAGTATACCGCATTGGATGCAGGTTCTAATACTGGAGACTCACTGAAACTTGTGTTAATAGGGGAGGATGTAGAGAGTTGGCTTGTTTGTTCGAAGAAATGGTTAGCTATGTTCGGTCCTATATAAGCGTAGCCGATCCATCTACAAGGACAGTCTCGAAGGGTCGTCCAGAAAGGAAATGAATCTGCCAGCATAAATCTTCTTTTCTATCCCCTCATTCGCTTTCATTAGTAACGTTACATTCTTTAAGTTCAAAATATGCATTCTCTCCCTTCCTTGATTTCCCTGGCCTGCGCTGGCGCGGCCATCGTTTCTGCTAGTCCAACCCTGGTTCGGCTCGAGAAGAAAGCAACCGCATGCACATTCACTGACGCTGCAGCTGCTACTGCGAGTAAGGCATCCTGCTCTTCGATTACGCTGCAGGATATCGAGGTCCCTGCTGGAAAGACTCTGGACCTGACAGATCTGAATGATGGCACTGAAGTATGTGACGCCAGACCCTAACTAAGACACTCCCCAACAACAACAATGTACTGTATTCTACCAAACCAACACCGATTAAACAAACCAAAGGTAATCTTCTCCGGCGAAACCACTTTCGGCTACGAAGAATGGAAGGGCCCTCTAGTCTCCATCTCCGGCAACAACATTGCCGTCAGCGGCGCACCTGGATCCGTCCTGAACGGTAACGGACCCTCTTGGTGGGACGGCAAGGGGAGCAATGGCGGCAAGACCAAGCCCAAATTCTTTTACGCGCATAAGCTCGACTCATCGACAATCAGTGGCATCACAATCAAGAATTCTCCAGTTCAAGTCTTTAGCATCCAGTCAGACGATCTGACCTTGACGGATATCACGATCGATAACTCGGCCGGAGATGCTCTGGGTGGACATAACACGGATGCGTTCGACATTGGATCAAGTACCGGTGTGTCGATTTATAATGCCGTGGTGAAGAATCAGGATGACTGTCTTGCGGTTAATTCGGGGCAGGTATGTTGCATTTCCTTTCCCAAAACTACTAGATACCTTTCACCATTATTGTACAGAAGCTGATTGATTGGTCACTAGAACATCATTTTCTCTAACGGCACCTGCTCCGGTGGCCACGGTCTCTCCATTGGGTCTGTGGGCGGCCGCGATGACAACACTGTCAAGAATGTTACAATCCAAGACTCCAGCGTATTGAACTCCCAGAATGGCGTGCGCATCAAAACCGTCTCCGGCGCTACTGGCGATGTCTCTGCTGTTACATATTCCAACATCAAGCTTTCCAACGTCACCGACTACGGTATCGTCATCGAGCAGGACTATGAGAATGGAGGCCCGACGGGAACCCCGACGACCGGTGTCCCCATCACCGATCTTACCCTTGATGGTGTCACGGGTTCTGTAGCGAGTGATGCTACTGACGTGTATATCCTTTGCGGTAGTGGAAGTTGTTCTGATTGGACTTGGGAGGGTGTGGAAATTACTGGAGGCAAGGCCAGTAAAAAGTGCGAGAACGTTCCGACTGGCGCATCTTGCTAGAGTGGAGCGAAGTCTGGGTTGCTTCGTCTTGGCTGTGGTTTAGGGACACGAGGAGGCGACTCGCTACAGGTAGTTAACCAGGTGACGGGATCTAGTTTCCTACCGGGTCCTCCAGGTTACCCATACTAGTATTCATTAGCAGGAAAAGAGCAAATAAGCTGGGACCAGAGCTTGTTCGGTTATGCCTTTTCGTATGAGTGAGATTATCAGGTGAAATTTAGTGTTCTACTTTGGCTAGAGTTCATCTTTCTAGCATCTTCATCTCTCTTCCTGGTTGCTTCTAATTGTGTATCCAGCTACCGTGCCTAATCAGATTCAATACGGTATTATAATATAGTTAATGCAATACATCAGAATTTATATAATGATTAAGTCAGTGTTATAGTATTACTGGTCGTACTGATTAGATGGCTGTCTACTAGAAAGAATACTACATAATAACGGCTTAGGATTGTCATGGTTTGCGTCATGATTAACAGATTTTTTATCATGGCCCTATCTGCTGTGGAAATAAAAAGGTAATGCCTTTTCTTCAGACTTCTCTTCACACTGCCCGCTGTTATTGCCTTCGATGCCGCAGAAGGGACAATCTTTCAACCCCTAATCATATGAGCAGATACTGCGGATGAGGGATTAAAGCTGGAAGATGGGCTC